>CATKRY010000116.1:44514-132854 GCA_949775005.1 Orthosia gothica
GAAATAATAGTACATTACGATATTAGTGCGTTATAACCAATACGCACGTATATCGTACGACGTTTTTTAACACATTTGCGAGGAAACAGAAAAAAAAACATTTTATATTTTGTTCATTTCTAATTATTGAAACAATTAGTGAAATTACAATTATTAAAATGATACGTAGTTGTAGTTGGGTTTTTTAATTATGTTTTTATTATTATTATTACTATTCATAATGTCATTGTTTTTGTGTTAGGGTAAATGTTGGAGACGACGAAACTTCTTGAAAGGCGGCAGAAGAGCATTGTAATTCGTCATTAGTTGTAAATAAAAAAATATCCTCAGTAGAAGTAGAGGGCGCGGCTCAGGGCAAAACTTCTTCGTTTGTGGCTCCAAATTTATTGCCTGAGGTTATTTTGGCACTTATATTTGCTTTGTTTTGGATGGAATCTTCTACATAAGATTCTGCTACTGCGTTAGAACGCCACCCGCTATGCCGCTTTAAAGTCAATATATCAGCTCCCGAATCACCAAGTAATGTAGCTGACGTTCTTCTGAAACTGTGTCCTGTATAACAATCAGCGTCCGGCAATCCTAAAAACTTGGCGACTTCCTTTGGCATGGCACCGATTTTATTTATGCCAATAGGTTGCGCAGTACATTTACCTTTTTGGTAATTCTGAAAGAAATGATTATTTTTTGCCTTAGTCGTACGCAGAGCTTCATATTTTTTGACCACGTCATAAAATGGGCCGTTGATAATAAAAGATCGGAGTATTTTGTTTTTAGTGTTTGGGGTTTTAATTAAAAGCATTTTGCCTTGATTTTCAATGTCATTTGTGGTAATATTGTGAAGCTCTTGCCGTCTACATGCACCATTAATACCAAATATTAACGCAACCTGAAAAGAAATAAAAATGTGTAAGATAAGGTATAGATAGGTACTTATATAGCTTACAGACGGTCGTTAAAAAATATGTAAAAGAGTATGTACAGTAGGTAGATCAATACATAAAATAAGGAGGCAAATTGACCTTAGTTGCCAGGTACTGGCTATCTGGAGCATCTCTTAGAAACTTTTCGACGTCATTTGATGACAGTACCTTAGATTTTTTCTTTATAAAACCATCAGAGCGTCTCTTTAAAAATGCAATGAGATTTGAATATAAATTAATATCGACAACATTTTTCATCTTGAGGGTACTTTTCAGCATCGAATATGTTGTCCACAACGAGCTAGGCTTATATTTACTAGGCTTATATTTAATGACTTGGCATTTTTCATGTTTTTCCACTTCAAAAAATTTTCATACGTGGTTATGTATCTGTCTTTGGATATTGACGGCAGCAAGCTGTCGCATGCGGTTCGCGCTTCTGTTAGTATATCCGGTGGAGTTGTAGTAATATATGGCTCTTCATTATTGAAAGTTGTCATATTTAAATTTTCACATTACAAGTACAAAGAAAATAAAATTTGAGAAAAATGGCGCGAGGATTATTTTCTGCCGTAGCTGCGTGAAAATGTTGGCAAAGACATGCAGCCAAGTTTTTAAATTACCGAATAAACTGATTTTTTTTATTTTAAATAAACTGAATCTGTGAATGCACACTGTTGCTTTGCCGCCATTTTAACAGCGCGCTAGCGCTGCCTACTGACTGGCGCCGCGCGGCGATTAGTTCGAAATTTGAATAGCAACAGCGCGCGAAATGGCAAATAATACTGTTATGGAATTTGTATGGACAATAACTTAACTATTTGCTTTGGTAACACACGCGTTTTTATGACCCGCTTTAAATATTTAAAACCGGGCGGAATTACATCAGCTTTACGAGCAACGGTGTTAAAAAAAAAAACACCACTGACTAATATAGAGCAGGCGTGTTTTTTTTTAATCTCGTCATTTTGATTTGCATCTTCACAGCGTAAATATTTTTTAAATATTTAAATTGTGTTTATAAAAAGAATACTACTAATAAACATGATTATTTTAAACAAATATTACTTTTATGAACAAGTTTTATTTGTGTTCTTAACTAAATATATTTGAATTTATATTTTTTCCTGTGAGGCTGTTTAACGGCTTCATACCTTTGCTTCTCCTTTAACCTGCGAACATAAAGCGCGGGAAAAAAAGGAAAGTTAGTCTTAATAATTTGAGTTATTTGTGAAAAATGACGAATTTAAGTTCTGAAGACAATTCTTTAGATGGTACTCCGCCGGATATTGTGATTGAGGCACAAAATGCTTGCGATAGCCTGTTGCCATCTAAATCTAAGGTGAAATATATGGCAGATTTGCAAAGTTTTCTTCAGTGGAAAGTTACTAAAAAGGCGTCGTAATTTTCGGAGCAAGTATTTTTGGCATATTTCAATGAACTCGCTACTAAATATAAGCCTAGCATGCTATGGTGTATACCTATATTCCGTGCTAAAAAGCACGGTTCTGCAAAATCACGGTGTTAACATAAAAACATATTGCAACCTGACTGCATTTCTAAAAAGACACTCCGTCGGATATATTGTACAAAAATCAAAAGTATTGTCTCCAAATGAAGTTGAAAACTTTTGAAAGAAGCTCCGGATAGCCAGTATTTGGCAACAAAGGTCAGTAGTTGAATCAATATCTAATCTATAAAACCTTACCTAGGCGCTACGTCCGTACACTAAACGACCTATGCTTATCTAAACTGTGTTTTATCTCGTTTCAGGTTGCGTTAATTTTCGGGATTAATGGTGCATGTAGACGTCAGGAACTCTGTAATATTGGTGTTAGTCACTTGTGTACTGTTTTCGGTAAACTATCTGTCATACTTAATAGTTGTACCGATTCATCGGATTCCCTTGGCGTGAATGTTGGAGAGAGAGGGAGATGGTTAGAACCGCGTACAAAGCAAATTGAAAAAAGAACACCAAGAAGGTTCCGAGTCTGAGTTTTTTAACAAATTAAAAAAAAGTTGTATGATATATTCCGCACCATAGAGGTAGCAGTAAATAGGTTTAATGTTTTTTTTTAAATTCACAAACTTAGTGCACACGATGTTCTAAATTCAATTTACTTTATCCTCTAGTGAATAAAAACGGCTTTTCCACTCAGATATTGAAGATTAAAAATACTCTTTCCGAGATGGTGGGATGAAAAAGATTTTTTTGTATAAAACGAGGTAGGTACCTAATTAAATAATGTTATTTCGTAATTTAAAAAAAATATAACCTATGTATTTAGTCGTTTTAATTTCTCACAATATGTCTATCGTCTACAATTTAAACCACAATCATAAATTAATCACAATGTTATTGGCCCATAGTTAGAAAAAGTTTGTTATAATAATTTCTTTCAATTTTACCGTGCGGTGCAGAAGCTTTTTTGCATTTATGATGATTACGAATTTTGAGATAAAATTCTACAACTGCTTTGATAATTAAATGTAAATGATCGTTAGGTACACAATTGTCGTAACAATGACTTATCAGTTGAGGGAAAATTTCTGATCTGGCGCATATTTCAAACACTGCCATGATAATTTTCTGAGAACAATAAGGTTTCCCGACTTGATTTATGACCCGACTGTACTTAGCTACCAGCTTCCTCTTTAATGGTCCTCTCTTCTTTTCTGAAAAAATAATAATTGGAATGCAGGTTAGGTTTTAAAGATGCTATATAATTTTAGCCTTTCCTTTAACTTATAAGATAGACAAATATCCTAAAATCAATATGTCATAATTTTTAAAGATGTTGAGTTATTTATATACTTACTGGTTGGCAAGATGCTGGCTGTTTTGGAAATATTGTTGGCACTGGCGTGCGAATGTACGCACGCAGCTACGTTCATATCCTTCACGAATACAAGATTCTTCGAAATATTCAGAACATATCCTCGTATACTGTGTGGGCCTCCAATTATCGTCTTTTCTTACTTTTTTTATCCATTTATTTCACAGAAATCTTAATAATAAGGCAATAGAAGTCGCATAGACGTGTGACCTTGTCGCCGCGCTTATGTGTTGGAGGACACAAGTGCACGCGGAGCGTTTGTTGCGGTTTCTAGTGTTATTTGAGACGCGGCGCGACGCGCGGAGAGAGGTAAACATGGTGTTTTGCAGCATATCCAACTGCGGAAAACTCGTCCAAAACTTGTAACTTAACAAATAAAGGAATAACATTTCATATGTAAGTACTTAATTTTTGAAATATTTTCGTTTTTTAGCAAATATAGACAAATCAAATATATTATTATTTTCACTATCACTACTACGATTTATCACAAAAAACGATTTTTTTTGTCAAATCAATAACCATTAACGCTTAAGCTTATTCATGTCTACTATTACTACTGCTAAAAGCAGCAATGAAATTATAGTCATACGCAATAAACAAAAATCGCCGTTTGCGTAAATTCTAGGTACAAGCCGCATGAGTTGGCCGAGAGCCGAGGGCCGAGAGTGAGTACGCAATATCATTTTTTGCTTTTCGCCACACGTTTCTTATTGGCTGCAGGAGTTGCGCCCCTGACATTATGCGTTTATAAAAAATATTGCGTAATGTCATCGCATAAAGTTTAATTTTGTAGCAGTAATGCAAAGTGCATTTGTAGGTGTAATTGTGTATCTATTTTTTGTTTATGTAGTAGTAGCTGTGACCCCGGCGACACTCGTCCCGATATAAAATTTAGTACTATAGCATTTCTATTGCCTTATTATTAAGATTTCTGTGATTTATTTCTTAATTCAATATCAGCAGGAAACCATAAACAAAAAAAATACAAAAGAAAACATATATTAAGTTGAAAAGTAAAAGTTCACTGACAAATAATGCAATATTGATTTCGGAAAAAACAGGATCTTTCGTAAATTTCTTCTTTTGCCCTGCCATAATATTCTGTAATCCATAATTACTGAGACCAAAGCAGCGTCCAATCACTAGGTTCCGCATGGCCCAATCAGTACGAAAAACTTGTGAAAACAGATTGATTTTCTAAAATCTGACTACTTACCTTGTTTTTATTTATTAAACGTATCATAAACGCCCTAGAATATGAATGTGATTATACTTTTACTCTATCGATATATCATGTAAGGGGGCACATCCCTCTGAAGTACATAATATGTCAAAACGTATCCATACATTTTTGTTTTTCTTTTTATTTCTAAATTGGAAACTAACCTTAGATAAAGTACCTATAGATTTAGCAATAAAATGAGCTTGATTGATAGAGCGAGATCGCTAATTGGCAGCCCCATGTATATAATATGGACAAAAGATTATTTTTTGTCATTGTCACCATGGCCGGCTTTTGTTGTATGTCAAACGCTAATATCATGGCAGGTTTGACAAACTAACTCGTGGTTGTGGTCGTGTTTGATTTTTTTGTGATTTCGCGGGATTAAGTGTTTATTGAGACAAGGAATTGGGTTATTTATAGATAATAAGTGTCAGTGCGATGGTGGGATGAATTGTTCTAGGCTGTAAAAGCCAATGTGTTATTGATTTTTCATGTGCGGCCACGCCATGGCTCCATCTATAGGTACTTAATCTATGAAACTAACACATACTTTTTAGGCAGTTGTTTCTTTCTGTTTATGTATTGAGAACTAATTTCATTGACACTTCCTTAAGCAGGAAGTGTCAATGAAAATTGACACTTCCTGTATAAGGAAGTGTCAATGAAAATGCTTTGTATCAATTTCGTAATGATTGGGTTGACTTACCAATGAAAAGAGATTTCTGCAATATTTTCTTTCAAAACACCAACTCTATTAGAGCAACCGGACACGGTACACGCCATTGTTCATGGCAAAACGAAAACCGCACTCCAAACACAATATTATTCACAATAACATAGTATTTTTGATGAAATCGGCAGAAAGATGAAATTATCCAGCTGAGTAACAATCAAAATGGCGATTCTCGGCAAGTGGCGCGCGGCGTTTTAAGGCGGTCGAAAAGGCTAATGCTATCTCTTTTTAGCCGACTACCGAAGGAGAGTAATGTGTTTATCAGTATATGTAAGTATGTATGTATGTTTGTTCCTATATGGCGTTCTAGAGACCAAACGCGTTGGCCGATTTTGATGATTCTTACGTCAATCGATAGTGTCACTGGCTACATTAAAATAAAATATTAAAGTAAAATGGCGGTTTTTGGGTCCTATAATGTGGGGGCCAATTTTTCTTTTTTCCTTCCAAACCCATCGTATCATAATGAAGGGTTTTAAGAGCTGATTACAAAAATATATCATACTATGCTAGTATTATATTACTTGTGATCACACTTATATGTTTAAATGTACCTCATTCTAAAAACTAATAAAAAATAGTATTTTTTTTTTTAATAAAAATAACAAAAAAACCCTCCTGCTTAAAAAGCCGACGTAAACAAGAAGAAAATCATACTGTGCAGTCGGAGGATACATCTGGTTTTGGTCAGCCAGCTCGCGCATATGTATCCTCCGACTGCACAGCATGATTTCCTTCTTGTTTACGTCTTTTTAGTTGGCTTTTAAGCAGTAGGGTTTTTTGTTTTTTTTTATTGTCACATGAGTTGTTTCAATTAAAAGTGTTGAGTACAAGATAGGCTACTCTAATCAACTTACATGTGATTTATCTAAGTACCTACTATTCTTTAACTGAGGTTTTAGTCAGTAAAAGTCTGAGACGCCCTCCCGCTTCACCCAGAGCGGGAGAAGTCATTGGATGATTTCCCACACAATAAAAAAACGGTAGGTAGGGTAGATAGATAGCCAGTTGACGGGAGCGAAGCCGCAGGGGTTAGCTAGTTTATTGATAAAGATGTTATATTTATTTAAATTCTTTATTATTTCGGGTAACATTATATTTTTTTAGGGACATGACAAAGCTAGGTACTATTGAAGTGCATGTTTAGTCGCGATGTTGGTAAGTTTAGTATATTTTATCCATACTAATATTATAAATGTGAAAGTAACTCTGTCTGTCTGTTACCTTTTCACGCTTAAACCGCTGCACCGATTTAGATGAAAGTTGGTATGAAGATAGTTTGAGACCTGGGAAAGGACATAGGCTATATAGGTAGGGTAGGGTAGGGTATGGTAGTGTAGGGTAGAGTATTGTAGGGTAGTGTAGGGTCGGGTAGGGTAGGGTAGGGTAGGGTAGTGTAGGGTCGGGTAGGGTAGGGTAGGGCAGTATATGGTAGGGTAGGGTAGGTGAGGGTAGGGTAGGGTAGGGTAGTGTAGGGTAGGGTAGGGTAGGGTAGGGTAGATAAATGTTTGATCTTTTTATGGCAAAACAAAGTTTGCCGGGTCAGCTAGTATTATGCTTTGTTTTATTTTATGTCTAAAAATAATTTTCCTCTCTTCTTTTGGAAGGAATTCTGGGTACTTACGCACAAAGTTAAAAACTTCAAATACATAGAGACAGGGTAGGGATAAAATCTTTAGTTCCTGAAAGTGGAGTTTACAGCTATCGGTGACTTCAATATTTACTAAGATTCTTATTAGTTTTTTTTTGCAGGGTAAATTAAATAGTGTGGCATCAGTGCTGTTGCCCCATAAGATGACACCGTATTTAAGCCATGCGTAGGCGTACGCGTAGTACTTTACTAGTGCAGTTTTAAAGTCTGTAGGTTTTTGATCTCGCGGAGAGCGTATGAGAATTTCGATATTATTGCTCTTACTTTCTGAATGTGTGACTTCCAATTTATGTATGTCGGAAACACGAGGGCTTCCTTCCATATACCCTCGGTCCTGTGGGCTTATCGTGGGTAATGCATGCACGAGGCAGGTAACTAATGCCGTTTCAGAGATAGTCCTTGATCCAACAACGAAGCAGTGGATTCGGCCACCAATCGTTTCGCTTTCTCTCAACAAAACCACACTTTGTCAAGTTTATACACGCCACTTTAGAATTCCTCGAAACTCTTTTCAAACACCAAACGCGTGTCCGCGCGTTTTCTTTTCAACTTCAGAACTACAATGGCGGGGACCCCACACAGATCGCCAAGTATGGCGCTCGCCGCTTCATTATTGGCTCAAGCACACATCCGGCAAAACCACCGCTTTGAACATCCAATCGAATTCAAGTATTTTGACATAAGGGAAATGAAGTGTTGTCAATCGAATAAAATCTAATTGAAATTTGAATCAGAAGCTAAATGTTGCCAATTAAATAAAACTGAATTAATAAGTTTACAAGCGATATTTCTTCGTTTCCAACTATTAATCATTTACCTTCCTCCGATACGGCCATCTTGACATTCAAACGGTCCCACGTTTGATGTAGAGCGATGAACAACATCGTTACTCAATTGTGATGAAAAACAAAAACCAAGAAAACAAAAAAAAATATTAAGTACCTAATAGGTTAAGTTCGGCCGCTCATGACCAAATAAAAAAAAATTACGTGGTCGTGACATCTTCCACGTGAAACCTTCAATCAACACCTTATATTACCAGCCTACAACAAAAATCAAGTACTTCTTTACTCATGAAAACATAATTCTCATTTGTTTTCTCCATGTAAATCTAGGTCTCCACACCGTACAGCGTACACAACCATCGTCGTACTCTCGAAACAGACACCTCACCGTTTAGACAACCATATTAACACTAACACATTCTAAACGGTTACCGAAGCACCAGGGGTACCAGGTTCCCAACAGACGTCAAATCGGTCTCGAAGCACTTAGTGTGCCAGAAACCACCCAAACGCTCAACACAACATACCATGCCACATACACCAAACAACGGGTCACCGAGGCCCCAGAGGGACCAGGCTCCCCCAGACACACAATGGGTTACCAAAGCCCCAGAGAGACTAGGCTCCCCCCAGACAACAGGTCACCAAAGCCCCAGAGGGACCAGGCTCCCCCAGACAACCGGTCCTCTCGAAGCAACAAGACTGCCAGATACCCATGCCACATACATTAAACAACAGGTCACCGAAGCCCCAGAGGGACTAGGCTCCCCCCCATACATATCCAGCAATGTTTCTTGGTCCCACAGCAATTGCTGTGCCTCCTGATGGTCAACCCTGTGACCATCCTGCAACCATAGTCATCCTGACCAGGCCTCGTAACCCATCTCGGTTACAGCAGTCATCTTTTGACCACTCACCAGCCTACCTTAGGCTACAGCAGTCATCTCTGACCACTCACTAGCCCATCTTAGGCTACAGCAGTCATCTCTGACCACTCACCAGCCCATTTTAGGCTACAGCAGTCATCTCTGACCACTCACCAGCCTATCTTAGGCTACAGCAGTCACCGCAGTGACTACTCTTCACCGCACAGTCAGTCCTTTGACCATGCACACGACCTCACCATTGCTAGATTGATTTGAATCAGTCTTCACCATAGTACATTCAGTTACGTCAATGGGTACTTGATCTTTCAGATTTTCTCTAACTCATCATGAACCAAACAAAGCCTTTAATTCAACACCACCATTTAATTCATAATTGCCACCATTCAGAATTCCAATTCACTTCCAAACAGCACCTTTAAACCAAAATGTAAATTTGTTATTTCAATCTTCACTCTCAGTATCAATCTTTATTCTGAATACCACGGCAACCTCACATTCAGGATTTCATACACAGCCAAAAGCATACTCAAGAACTCTATTCTATGTTCATGATTTCATACCAAACTCTCAGTACGATAGGTATAATAACTACCAACACCAAACATTACCAACTTTGCAAACTAAAAATTAAATCATGCACCGCACATCACCGACTTTACATCTGTGTTAACATTATCTTAACCAACTTGAATGAAATAACAAAAAATAACGTTAGGTATGTTCACAATGACCAGCACAGACTATTCAACTATTCAACAAGTTAACACAGCCATTACTGACAGTATACTTCAAATTCCAAACTTATTATTCAAGTTAGGTAGGTACTAGACTTCCTACATGACACCACACAATTCACAAATACACACCTTTATTTAAAGAGATGATACAATTATTAAAATTTTTGAACAATGTTCAAGATTACCGAGGCCAAGCATCGTTGAACAACACAGAACAAGGAAACCATTCTTAGTATCCTCCAAAAAAAACAAAAACCCATGTACCAAGTACATCAAATAGGACCCAAGTATCCCATCCGTGGTCTACAATTCACAATAACTTAGCAAATACATTTGCTACACAGAATGCACTTTCAACTTAAACGCCGAATAAACTCTTGACTCCGTCATCTCTCTGACCCACGAAACTGAGAAACCGTTCTATGTGAATTAAAATGTTGCCAATTGAACATCTATCTCATCCTCAGCCACAACTTGGAACAGTTATTGGCTCTCGAGCATCTCATAATACCTGAACACGTCTTCTCGACAGTTCGACACCATCTAAATGTCCAGTTGCACTTGTCATTCACCGTAGTCAGTTTAAATCATTTTTATTTGTAGGTATCATTAGAATGACATGTTATCAGTTGATTAGTTCTCTACAATGGGATATATAACAACTACAGACATTAACTTTACCTTTATTCAACCGTTGGTAGCAACAAAACTAAACGCCAACTATCTAGGCTATAGTAACGTTAGTCCTCGTGATGTTTGCAGGTTGGAAGATTGCAAATCGAGACGAACAAAAAACTATTTCACTAAACTTTAACACGGGTTTGAAATAAACTTGATCACATAGCTCTTAACTGAAAGTTATTGCATGTCTTTGCAACAATGCAAAAGTTAAAAGTCTAATCCTCACAGTGACTCACACCTTGTAACGATTTATTAATAATCTAGTCTTTATCTAGTAACTTTTAAGTTAAAAATCATATCAAAGTTATTTGTTTTGTATCCTCAAACTATTTCGAATGTTGACACTTACTTGTCACTGTCTTTATGTCTTAAAGAGATGAGCAAGGGATGACGTTCTGTTATCGATTAATCGACGAATCCATTTTAAGGGCAAAAAATAAATAAACGTTTTTTCAATCGATATCCAGTACTGAATCGATCCAGCGAATCAATATTTCACCCTAGAAAATCGAGATAAGATTTTTCTGTTTTGATATGAACCAAAATATCATTTTAAACATAATTGAATGTATATCACAAACATAAGTGAACTCAACGTAAACAAAATAAATATTGTTCCCTTATACCTGATACTTTAATTTAGTTGTGAAAACAACCCCAATCGGTCAAAGATGCTAAAGATCGACTATTATTATGATTTTTCTTTTTGCGTTCCCTAACTGGATTCAAACTTGTATTGAAAATACCAACGCGAACAGTTAGAAAGTATGTTGTTTCCAAGGAATAGCATATTCACAAATTCCCTTTGAGATCAAATCAACAACAAACTCAGTGGTAGTAATATTTACGGTAAATCTGAAGTGACACCTATTAATAAAAAATGCATGGCTAAAATTCCTAGTGTACAAACATATAAAAAAAAAACGGATTGCTAATATCTTTACTTCTCGATTGTCAGTAAACTAACAACCTATTTATTATCTGTGTTTATGCTTGTGACAGCACTAGTGGTCACAAAACCGTGTATTATTGTTCTAACAACATAATAATGTAATGAAATCTCATTTTTTTTGCGTTTCGTCCCCACGTTCCAATGCTCCGAGTACATTAGAAACATAAAATTGCGAAAATCGTTTTGTTGTTTATTTTGTTGGTGAATAAAAAGGATTAAATACTTGATGAAACAAAATATTTCAAAGCTCGAACAAAGCAAGGATATCAATAGATGGCGTGACATGGACTGACTTCTCATTCTGTCTATGTTAAAATGAATTGTTCATTTTTAAATTGATCATAAAAAAATTCATGCACCTATTCAATAAGTTATTTCAAGCAGCATAGTACGGCTAATGGGGTCCCGAATCCAATTTCGATGATTATTGAAAGAAACATACAGTATCAACACCATTACACAGATAGCGCAGTTTGTTTTTTTTTTTTTTTACTCTTTTTATGTAACTTACATGACACATTTCCATGAAACAAAATAATGCAATAGTTATAGATTGCAATGAATGCAAGAATTAATTGTAAAACTTAGGTAAATCCAAACCCAATACATACTTCGGCTGCCACAAAAATGCACAGCTGCACAGATTGTTGAATGCAGATCAATCAAAGTAACATACCTTAAGCCTGTGCTCCCGGATGGGTCAGGCAGCAGTGCCGACCATGCACACATGCACAAGTCCAGACTCCTAGATGCTACCAGAAAATATTAAATGGATTGATCACCGCAGTGGCATGTATAACACCACTAAATTTCCTCTTTCATAGCGCTGTAGGCTGCGGGTTATGTATTGCCTTTTGAAATGGAACCTGAGCTCCGCACTTGTATCACCACACACAGCTGGTCACAACAGGTCTTGTGGTATCCACAGCAGCCATGTTGAAGGGCTCAGACGTCCATGCTATTTGTTGCATATTGTACGAATGCCTGAAAAATTCATGTCTATGAGCAAGTTTTCACACAAGCGTAATGTTTTGTTGAATCAAGTTGTAGCTTAAGGATGTTTGCTCTCTTGCACTGTATTTACACAAGTCGTCTTATTCTCATGCGAGTTCCGCTGACAGTATGAAACTGGCTAAGTTTCTTTTAGCATCATAACGAAAATAGAAATTTATTTTAAATTTTAGCCACTTTTTTACCAAAAAAAAACAATAGGTATTGTGGCTAAACTTCACAAGGCATTAGATAGGTACTAATTATTGTCAGAATACTTAAGTTTATACTTCCCTGTACATTTGTACACCACAGTTGCGTTTGCCCAGTAGGTATCTAGTCAGGATTGGGCATCGATGTCATCATTAACATTATCTGCAACTAGACTTCGCACATTGTCTAGTCTAGGCCAAACTATACGGTTGATTTCGGGCAACATAATATTCCTGTCTCCGCTCTCCAGTAGCCGACGAGTTGCAAAACGTCTCTCTATGTAGGTAGGTACTTCCATGCAAATTTTTGCGCATCAAAGAGAGCGCGCCAGCCATTACTCGTCTCATTTGATCCAGCATCGCCTTGTGCGTGCATTGGTTCATACTTCTGATGTCGGAAACACGAGGGCTTCCTTCCATATACCCTCGGTCCTGTGGGCTTATCGTGGGTAATGCATGCACGAGGCAGGTAACTAATGCCGTTTCAGAGATAGTCCTTGATCCAACAACGAAGCAGTTGATTCGGCCACCAATCGTTTCGCTTTCTCTCAACAAAACCACACTTTGTCAAGTTTATACACGCCACTTTAGAATTCCTCCAAACTCTTTTCAAACACCAAACGCGTGTCCGCGCGGGATAAAATTTCCATTATGGGCCGTTGATTTTGGCCGCGGGGATGGTAGGGGGTGGAGGAGGGGAGGTTTGGCTACCCCCCTGTACCATCCCCACCACTCGGAGCCCTATGGTTATGGAGATATCCATGGTTAAAGTGCTCGGGTTAGTGTAAAAAATTCCGAAAATGATCATCGTTTAAGGGACAGGGAGGGAGGGAAGGAAAGGGTGTAGGGGGACTACCCCACTGTACCATCCCCACCCCACGGAAACCCATGGTTATGGAGATATCAGATATATTTTATACATAAATATAATTAGTGAGATAAAAAAAAAAAAACAAATGTGAATTAGTCCAAGAGCGAGCGAAGCGAGCTCGGGAGCTTAGGGCACCCCGACGCGGTTACTTTAGACCCTGCAGACAGAAATAGGAGCCCCGCGCAGCGGGGCTCCGTCGACTCTGTTTCATTTCCCTCCCTCCCTTAAAACGATGGACATTTACGAAGAAAATTATTCTAACCTCAAAACTTTGACCATGGATATCTCCAGAACCATGGGGCTCCGAGTGGTGGGGATGGCACAGGGGGGTAACCAAAGCTCCCCCCCTCTCCCCCCCACCCTCCCCGCGCCAAAAATCGACGGCCCATAATGGAAATTTTAACCGTCCGCGCGTTTTCTTTTCAACTTCAGAACCACAATGGCGGGGACCCCACACAGATCGCCAAGTATGGCGCTCGCCGCTTCATTATTGGCTCAAGCACACATCCGGCAAAACCACCGCTTTGAACATCCTATCGAATTCAAGTATTTTGACATAAGGGAAATGAAGTGTTGTCAATCGAATAAAATCTAATTGAAATTTGAATCAGAAGCTAAATGTTGCCAATTAAATAAAACTGAATTAATAAGTTTACAAGCGATATTTCTTCGTTTCCAACTATTAATCATTTACCTTCCTCCGATATGTATATATCAATGTGTATGAAATTATCAACTAGGTACTCCCAATTTATTATTATTAAAGCTAAAGTTTGCATGTATTGGTATTTTTTGGCGAGGGTGGATTTAATTATTTTAGTTTTATTGAAGTTCATTTCTAGGTTGTGTTCAGTCATCCAATGTACGTGTACGAGTATTGTAGAATTTAGTATGGAATTTATTTATGATTTAAATTTGTTGTTATTTGCACATGAGGTAGGTAGTTATGTCATCCGCAAACAAGACACACGGCTAATTTATATTATTAAGAAGGTCGTTTACGTAAACAAGAAGCACCCAATTACGCTTCCTTGCGGGATTGAGGCGGTGATTTGTTTGCTGTCAGATCTGATTAATTATATTTCATTATTACTATTGTTGTAATGTTCGATTTCAACTATTTGTTCCCTATGTTTCCAATAAGATACAAACCAGTCATAACATTTGCCTCGTAGAGTCGTAGTCCTATACTATAAACTCATCCACGGCACGGCTTTTGTAATAAAATAGTCGGCTATTGTAGTGACTGCGGCGGTTCTTATGATTTTAACGCAGAGCTCGTAATTCATGCAAACTAAAACCCGAAACGTAAAAAGTGGGTCAATAACTTAAAAACTAACTAATTCAACTTAACTTCAAACAGTGTAAAAATAAACCACAAACGTGAATTGTTTACAGAGCATTGTATCTACTTATCGATACTCAACTATACATAAAGAATAATATGTTGATATGTGACGAAATAATTTTAATAATAGGCGCTGGTTTTCATCCGGCGGCGGCGCCCGCATAGCCCTTTTTTTTGTCGTATATCATCCAATGACTTCTGCCGCTATGGGAAAAGCGGAAGGGCGTGTCAGACTTTTACTGACTAAAACCCATCCGTGTTTCTTCAGTTGCTTGTGCCAGGGCCGCGGTAACTCTCTTTCAAATTTATCCGCAACCCGCCCCTATATTGCCCTGGCGCAGTAAAAGCAGCGCAGCAGGGCAACACTTCGCACACGGGCGGCGCGGCGCAGCCGGGCGGCCCTGTATATAGCACCCGGCAGCGTATTGCCATAATGTATACTAGCACAGACAGGGGTTGCTCTGTAATCGCACGCAATATGCTCTTGTAGCTAGAGAGCATACTGCATATCAGTACAGAGACAGACTGAAATAAAATACACTTTGCTCTAATTCGTGAGAGCAAAACACATACGAGTACAGACAATTTGGCTGCCGTAGTATGTGTGTCTGTACTGATATACACAATTTTAATGTTGACATTGGTTTTAACATAGAATAGGTGCAAGTACGATTAGAGTTAAAGCAACAAAGTCGACGTAGCCCCGCTGCGCGGGGCTCCTATTTCTGTCTGCAGGGTCAAAAGTAACCTAACACGAACGAGATGACGGGAGCTGCGTTCGCTCGCTTTGCTCGCTCACTTCAGCTCCCGTCATCTCGTTCGAACCTAACCTGTCCGTGTCGGGGTGCCCTAGGTTCCCGAGCTCGCTTCGCTCGCTCTTGTGCTGATTCGTTGACCATAACACGGTCACATTTTGCTTTAGACATATGCGAACAAACCGTATACTTATACAGACAGGTCTGTAGTCATACGTAGTTTGCTTTAGAGTATTTGTTATTTTTAAGAGCACAAAGTGATCTAGTACAGACTATGGGTGTCTGTACTGATATACACAATGGTAATACGCCACCCGGCATCGCTTTATCACCTTATTTTATTTATTTTGATGGGGGACTTACCTCTTCTGTATAAATCGGCTGCTATCTCCTTACCCATCCCAGTGTTGCTACCTGTCACTATGATAGTGAACCCCTCAAGCCTTTTCTCACTATTGCACCAGCCGCTCAAGTAATCCATTATTGACTCTTAAACTGCCTACTCACTTGTATAATAAAATGATTTCCTCACGCTATGGCTATCGGCTGATGAATACTTTAAACTGTTCAAATGACCGAGCTTATATAGACTTGGTAATTTAAACAGTTTAGAACATACTATATATATAAAATTATACTTTCGTAAGTAATTCTGTCTGTCTGTTAGCTTTTCACGCATAAACCACTGCACGGAATTCAATGAAATTTGACAAGGAGATAGATGGAATCTTGAGGAACGACATAGACTACATAATGTATAAAAAAGTAGAAAAAGCAGGGTGGGGTGGGGTAGGTAGAGTGGGTAGGGTAGGGTAGGTAGGTGGGTAGGGTAGGGTAGAGGGTAGAGTAGGTAGGGTAGGTAGGCTAGGTAGGCTAGGTAGGCTAGGTAGGCTAGGTAGGCTAGGTAGGCTAGGTAGGCTAGGTAGGCTAGGTTAGGTAGGTAGGTAGGTAGGGTAGGTGGGTAGGTAGATAAGGTAAGGAAAGCTAAGGTAGGTAGGTAGATAAGTTAAGGAAAGGTAAGGTAGGTAGGTAGAGAAGGACTGGTAGGATAGTGTAGGTAGAGTAGGGTAGCTGCCGCAAGCTAGCGAAACCGCGGGGGACAGCTAGTTATAATTTAATCTATTGGCAGCAGTTTAGGCGTATTCACATGAAGCATTTTAGAATAGATCTGTCCAGATAAGCAGCAAGAAGCGCGAGCAATTTATTTGTTTATTTGATAAAATTTAATAATAATGGAACTTACGGTAGAATCTTTTTTTTTTTTTAAAGAGTAAGTATGGAGTTTCTTGTGCATTCTTCTCCATAACAAGCTACTTTCCGAATGCACGGTAGAATCAACTTCTATTCCATGTAAATTTAAAAAGTATGGAGTTTCTTGTGCATTCTTCTCCATAACTAGCTACTTTCCGAATGCACGGTAGAATCAACTTGTATTCCATTTAAATTTAAATTGTGAAATTCAAAAGTGCCGCTTGGTAGCCCAGTTGAAATAAATATCTTTTGTCTTTTTGTATTTGTCTTTAACTTGTTATTTATTCAAGCTTTTCTCGCGGCTTCCTTCCCTTGGCCTTGCCAGCAGAATCCGTATTTTTTTAACACCCGATTAAAAAAGAAATGTGTTACTAGAGTAGTTTGACGTTTGTATTTGTGTATCTGTCAGTGGCTGCATAGCTCCTAAACGGATGAACCGATTTTGATTTAGTTTTTATATTTGAATGCCGAGACTGTTATTATAGCTATGTTTGATGAAAAGCGGTTCAGCCGTCCAAAATTTATGAGAATTTTACTTTTTAGATCGGGGATTTTTCTCAAGATATCGTTTCATAATTACGTGTTACGATTGACTGTCGATCGAAGCGTGTCTACTTTACCACTAGATATAGAAATAGTTTGAAAAGCATCAAATAAAATAAATAAATAAATCAATTAAATACTTTTTTAAAATGTTTTTTTTTCGAAATTAGCTGTGCTCGCGGCTTCACTCATTTGATCCATCGGCTGGTAATTTTAATAATGTACTTATCAGTCGATAAAAAAATAAGACAACAAATCCAAAAATTCGCTCAATCTCAAAAAGTACACGGTATCCCATCGGAGTCGTGCTTGCAACCTTTACCTTTTAAATTGTATGGTTTTGGGCTTTCTTTCCCATTTTTAAATTTTTAGCCTAAGAGAGGATTGTAAGTAGGCTTTTGGCGGGTCTTGCTCCTAGGACCTATAACTAAAACATACTTATCCGGTAAAGATGCAGCTACCATAATACGCTTTTTCCTCCTCCTCTTTGGGGCTTAACCTCATTTGTCTTGTTCTCTTTTTCTTATTTTTCTTAAACCACAGGCAACTGCCGCACGCACAGATCAACATTTGAAGCATATCGATCCATGGTTGGGTAACCATATTTACATAGCAAGGACCTTATTCCGGAAAGCTCGTTAACCCGTAGGTATCGGGCTGTCATTCATAGATCTTTGAGAGTTGTTCTCGTTATGAGTCGTGAGAAATCGAAAGACTGATGATGACACACCAGTAGGTGCACTCTCCCTAACCCTTCAAGGAATACAGGCTTTATGTTACGTAGTTATCGGCAGTAGAAATTATGTTTTTCATACTGCTCTGCTGAATCTTTGATTAATTTCGTTGCGGGATCTAAGACTGTGGAATCGTTTTGCCGGGACTTGTAGAGCTTTGTCTCAGAGTTTTCTGGCGGTTGCCACTGTTGATTCTGATATTCAGAAATCGCAGTGGTTGTGAATAGTGTGGTGAGCTTGTCATATAAAAAAACCGACCAAGTACGATTAGGGCTAGCACAAGACGAACCTATTAGTTATCAAAAGTTAGTTTATTCTGTGAGTATTCTTGTACATTAAAGTTTTTATTGAAATAAGTTTTGTTGCTGTGCAACGTCGGTACCTGCTGTACAAACAAGGAAGGTACCAAAGCTCCAAGGAAAGTGCTTGGTCTTGTTTACCAAGCAGCAGTAGAAGTAAAACTTCTGTTTTACTGAAGGAACGACGCCGTCGGTCATTGATTAAATACCGTGGAAAATAAAGAAATCGGGGGACGAATTCAAGCTTGTCGTCGACAATTGCGCAAAATGAACTAATATGCCTCCCACTAAGCCGCCTACCCGGGCTTCTAGGTTTTTACTTTGTAGTGTTTTATTGTAGCCGCCTACCCAGGCTTTTAGTTTGTAGTGTTTTTATTTGGAAGTCGGTTGTATTTTTTTGTAAAAATGTTTTTGTTTTTCACTTTTAGTGGTACATTATGGGCAAATTCTATGGTAACGTACCTATAATGCCCATAGTGATCAATGCGAATAGATTTCTCGAATAACATGTAACTTGAATATAACCGGTGGAATGAGAGTGTACCTGGGTGAACTGTACCCATCTGCGTACCCGTATAGAGCGTACTGGCGTGATGGTCAAATCAAATCAAATCTTTGTATAGGTTATACAGTGTAGACAGATGTTAGGTAAATTACAGTTCCAATAAGTCCTGCCTAGTAGGCATACAATAATTAAGTCAACATGCAAAATAATCATAGGTACCTATCACATACAAAGCAAATCTTACAAAATAAGAATTAGATGCATGAATGGTATGTTATGAAATGGTGTAAATAAATGCGATTGCAGCAATCCTGTTCCTGAGAGATTATACCGTCATATATTGAACAGTTCTTTAAGGGATATTATAAATTGCATATCAAATAAATAATCGCCTATCAATACATACTCATCATTTATATTCATATTTACATCTAATAACTTACTTCACTACAAAATAAACTAAATGTTTAACAAAACTCAAACTGCAGATAAAACGAAATTATACATCAATATAACATTACTTTTTTCCTCATAATGCAATACTGTTAAATTTATTTTTGAACAAAAATACTACATACATAGAATAAATACTGGACTGCACAGCAAATTTTCCATATTTCATAGTCTATTTTAGTTGATCTACGAATAAATTATGGTCAAAGAATCAGTCCAAGAGCGAGCGAAGCGAGCTCGGGAACTTAGGGCACCCCGACACGGACAGGTTAGGTTCGAACGAGATGACGGGAGCTGAAGTGAGCGAGCAAAGCGAGCGAACTCAGCTCCCGTCATCTCGTTCGTGTTAGGTTACTTTTGACCCTGCAGACAGAAATAGGAGCCCCGCGCAGCGGGGCTACGTCGACTTATTCGAAAAATCGCTGTACGCTGCGAAAATAAATTGTAGTGTAGTGATATTTTGAGTTGAATATTTTGCTGTGCAATCAGTAATTTTGATGGGAATTCGGAATCTTATTGCGTAGAAAAAGGATATTTTTTTATTTGCGTTTAAATACTACCCGTTCTGTAGGTAGTATATCTCCGATATCCGTCACCCGATTTTTACCAAATGTAAATGGGGCCATTACGGATTAAACTTCTTTCGAACAAAAAAAATAATCTACGTATATTAACTTCCGAATTGCGAACCTTCTCCTTTTTGGAAGTCGGTTAAAAAGAGATATATTTGCCCCGCAGTATGGGTCTCTTTCAATGGAAGCTCGTCGTCAGAGCAGTTCTATAATTCTTAGCTATGACTTTTTCCATGACTATTCTAAATCTCTCACGTTGATTTATTCGACTTATTACGATTAAATTCGACCAGGCAATGTTGCTAACGACCCAGTAGTTACGAATGTGGAACAATTTTGACTATTAGTTTATACACCACTAGCTGACCCGGCAAACTTTGTTTTGCCATAAAAAGACCAAACACTTATCTACCCTACCCTACCCTACACTACCCTACCCTACCCTACCCTACCCGACCCTTCACTACCCTAACCTACCCTACCCTAAACTACCCTACCCTACCCTACCCTACCCGACCCTACACTACCATACACTACCCTACCCTACCCTACAAAACCCTACCCTACCTTACCCTACCTTACCCTACCCTAAACTACCCTACCCTACACTACCCTACACTACCCTACCCTACACAACCCTACCCTACACCACCATACCCTACCCTACCCTACCCTACCTATAAACCTCACGGAGCCCGAGACCTTTACAACGAATGCAAAACCATGGAAATCGGTTCGTGCGTTCTGGAGTTATAGCGTCAGGGAGGAAAACCCGACTTATTTTTATATAGTAGACTAGCTGACCCGGCAAACTTTGTTTTGCCATAAAAAGACCAAACATTTATCTACCCTACCTACCCTACCCTAACCTACACTACCCTACCCTACCCTACCCTACCCGACCCTACACTACCCTACCCTACCCTACCATACCCGACCCTACACTACCCTACCCTACCCAACCCGACCCTACACTACCCAACCCTACACTACCCTACCCTACCCTACCCTACCTATAAACCTTACGGAGCCCGAGACCTTGCCAACGAATGCAAAACCTTGGAAATCGGTTCGTGCGTTCTGGAGTTATATCGTCAGCAAGAAACCCGACTTATTTTTATATAGTAGATAAGGTTCAATTAAATACAAACTCAATTATGATAACGACTACGAGACTGCCCACAGAGTACTTTTGTTTTGCCGAACGAAACAAAAACTGTACCAAAGCAGACCAATATCACAGATAAATTGTGTACAAGGATTGAGGCATGTCATTACTAGTGATTGTCATAGTTTTTATGACGGTTTACGGCATAAATAAGATCTCGAATTCACGCAATTTATATTCTATTGTTGGGAACAAAACTCAAAACAAAAAAACAACAACAAAACCCAGACAATAGTTTATTGTTTCGAGTTATTGTTTGGTTTTATCTTTGAGAATATTTTCTATTTAGGTTAGTAACACTAGATACCTCATTGTGATTGTATTCAAATACTTAAATTCATATAAGATATATTTTCAAAGAGTTGCCCAATTAGTATGCATCTGATGAGTCCTAAGTAGGTATCATTAAATGTATGTGCAGGAAAAATGGTCAGTGTCTGTGCCGATCTTATGGTTTTTCATTTTAGTTTTAGAAATGTCTCATTGTCTGACGTTGTAAGCCCTACGCATTTTCACGTACGCACGTACGTACGCGTACTACGTAGAAACTGCGAAGTCAATAATATCAACCACTGACACTGACAGAGTGGTTCCCCTGTAGTAGTATATTATCTGTGCCGTGACCGAACTTTTCTACTTTGGCACTTCGTATCGAAAACGAAAAACATGCTGAAACTGAAACATCTTTTAATAACCAAACAGTAAATTGCATGTAGATTATGCCTACCGGGGTTACCATGATAAAAGCACGTGTCTCCTACCTCTTTTTTGTCAAAAATGTGTGTTGATTCGACTTTGCAGCGCTCCTACTCTAAAACTATTCAAGCTCCAAAAAAAGCCATAACATTATAAGTACTAAGTATAGGCAATTCCCCCAAGTTATTTTTTCCATAGCTAATAAATTATTACATAGTTAGCTATTTTCATCGTATGCTTCCCGGAAAGGAGAGATGTCAAAAATCAATTTTAGACGCCATTTTTCCAATGCCGCACGAGCGGCAAAGATACGAGGTGGCAAAGTAGGAATTCGGAAAGAGCACGTCAAAGTCTAAAAAAATCTAATGATGCAGTTCTCTTCGTTTTCATCAAAATCATGACTCCTTTGAGTGTAACGCTATTCCTAGTTTCGGATTTGATCATCCACGTCCACTTGGAAAATTCACTCTGTATTGGAAGCGACAATTCTAACGGACTTCGACTCTCTGTCTGTTCATTGTCACTTTGCGTTGTGTAGCAGCAAAGTTTAAATGTGGTACTCTAGCTTAGTACTTTGTATAAATATTATTATTTTTATTATTTATTAATAATAAATATTACTTAGGTAGATTTCTTGGTTGTAGATTATTCATTTATTTTAAGTAAATAATTGTTTTTGATTGGTTATAGAAGTATCCAGCCTAAAATTTCGAATCGATCACCAGGCCATTCCCTCTCCTTTAAAATATGTACCTACCTATACGCCTATAACTAAAGTGCACATACGAAATAGTCAATTTGTGATCATCAGTGCGGGCGGGGCGGTACCAACCACTGACACTGAAATTACCGAATTTACAAAATTAGTACTCCCCCTTTTCTCCTCCTTCGTGTTTTATCAAAAAAAAGTAGCTGTCCTTGCCCGATTCTCAAACTATCTCCATACAAACTTTTATCTAAAGGTTCAGCGGTTTAAGCCATAATAAAAAGTTTCATACAAAACTACCCCGACCACCATTTCTACCCCTTCGTATTTTATGATAAATTAAAGTAGAGCCTCTGTCCTTACCGGGTCTCAAACTATCTCCGTACCAATTTGTCAACTGAGTTTGTGGCCCTACGTCGTCTGTATCATTACGATGTCGCAGTAAATTTTTAAAAGATGTAGAAAAGTCACTAAGTTCTCGTAGTTTTCATTTACACTATGAATATTGCAATTATTTCAATTCTACGAATATTGGTGCAAAACAGATACCTATTGTTTTCTGAGTATTAGTTATTAATTCTGAGCATTCACCTACCGGAACTTTATATGATTTTGAGACTTTGAAAGCATCCAGTTCCAGTACTATATTTTCTATGATTTTAATTAGCCATTTTTATTTATAAGAATGTTGTTACTACATTTTTAACACCGTTGCTCGTAAAGCTGATGTAATTCCACCGGTTTTAAATATTTAAAGCGGGTCATAAAAAACGCGTGTGTTACCAAAGCAAATAGTTAAGTTATAGGCCATACAAATTCCATAACAGTAATAATTGCCATTTCGCGCGCTGTTGCTATTCAAATTTCGAACTAATCGCCGCGCGGCGCCAGTCAGTAGGCAGCGCTAGCGCGCTGTTAAAATGGCGGGAAAGCAACAGTGTGCATTCACAGATCCAGTTTATTTAAAATAAAAAAAATCAGTTTATTCGGTAATTTAAAAACTTGGCTGCATGCTCTAACGTCTTTGCCAACATTTTCACGCAGCTACGGCAGAAAATAATCCTCGCGCCAAGTCATTTTCCGAAAATATAGTTTTGGCGTATTTTAATGAACTAGCTAGTAAATATAAGCCTAGCTCGTTGTGGACAACATATTCTATGCTGAAAAGTACCCTCAAGATGAAAAATGGTGTCAATATTAATTTATATTCAAATCTCATTGCATTTTTAAAGAGACGCTCTGATGGTTTTATAAAGAAAAATCTAAGGTACTGTCATCAAATGACGTCGAAAAGTTTCTAAGAGATGCTCCAGATAGCCAGTACCTGGCAACTAAGGTCAGTTTGCCTCCTTATTTTATGTATTGATCTACCTACTGTACATACTCTTTTACATATTTTTTAACTACCGTCTGTAAGCTAAGTACCTATACCTTATCTTACACATTTTTATTTCTTTTCAGGTTTGGTATTAATGGTGCATGTAGACGGCAAGAGCCTCACAATATTACCACAAATGACATTGAAAATCAAGGCAAAATGCTTTTAATTAAAATCCCAAACACTAAAAACAAAATACCCCGATCTTTTATTATCAACGGCCCATTTTATGACGTGGTCAAAAAATATGAAGCTCTGCGTACGACTAAGGCAAAAAATAAATTCGGTGCCATGCCAAAGGAAGTCGGCAAATTTTTAGGATTGCCGGACGCTGATTGTTGTACAGGGCACAGTTTCAGAAGAACGTCAGCTACATTACTTGCTGATTCGGGAGCTGATATATTGACTTTAAAGCGGCATGGCGGGTGGCGTTCTAACGCAGTAGCAGACTCTTATGTAGAAGATTCCATCCAAAACAAAGCAAATATAAGTGCCAAAATAACTCAGGCAATAAATTTGGAGCCACAAACGAAGAAGTTTTGCCCTGAGCCGCGCCCCTCTACTTCTACTGAGGATATTTTTTTATTTACAACTAATCACGAATTACAATGCTCTTCTGCCGCCTTTCAAGAAGTTTCGTCGACACCAACATTTACCCAAACACAAAACAATGACATTATGAATAGTAATAATAATAATAAAAACATAATTAAAAACCCAACTACAACTACGTATCATTTTAATAATTGTAATATTCACTAACTGTTTCAATACTTAAAAATGAACAAAATATAAAATGTTTTTATTTTCTGTTTCCTCGCAAATGTGTTAAAAAACGTCGTAAGATATACGTGCGTATTGGTTATAACATGCTAGGCTCAATTGTCTAGGACGTGGTAGCAGTGGTTTGCGAATTCCTCTCAGCACTGCAGTCCGTGGTGTGCATGTAGTGGGAAAGTATGTAGATTTTAGGTGTATAATTGTTTTCGTGTGTGTTATGTTTGTGTTTCGTAGGTTGTATAAGTAACGCATGTTAAAAAAATTAGAACTTGAATGGTATGAGAGTAATCCGGTCATCTGTCCACCAGACCGAATCGGATTAGAACAATGGTAATTTCTATTGTGTCTGGAAATGGACAGTTGAAGGTGTAATTAGTAAAATCTGAGTATGTGTGTATAATTATTAGATTATGATTGTAAACACAGAAGTGAGTAATACAGAAAAAAAAAATACAGTCTACGTGCACAGGAAAATAATTGTGTGACATTGTTGTTTGGTAAAAAGAAAAGTTACACAACAGCATACATAGTCATTGCAATTGTTTGATATTTTCAAAACATGCTTCTGATCATATACAGAGAACAGTGGCAACACTGATAGCTGTCAGTTCTATATTTACGTTTTGCGTTACATCTGAAGAAAAAGTTAATATTATCATTTCTAAACAGTTACATTTTCGCTTCATTCCGGTAACCAACTGTGCAAGAAGACAATCTGCTGTTATCTGCGAGGAGAACGCCTGTTTTCAAGTCTCAACATCCGCAAGTACTACATTTTTATACCCTCACAATTATTGAGTGACAAAATCATAAACTACCCAACAGAATAGTCATTTATTGCTGTCAACATCAAATGACAACAGAACTGTCAATAGCACAGATGACATTGGCGTTAGACATTTGCAAAGCAAATTTCATAGATTTAGATTTTTTTTTGCTACGCAAAAAGATACACGAAGCGTGCGAGTGAGAAATCCTAATCAAGTACAAACCACCTAAGAGAAAAAGAGAGAGTGAATGACGTACCGATATGTCATTTTTTTCGCGACTAAGTGAACCTAGCGTACCATCTATTTTACGCCGCGGTGAATTTCGTGCATTTAACTATTAATCTTAAGATTTTAATTTATAATATTAATTATGTAACTATGATGGCTTGTTCTGTGAGTGAATGTGACGTTACAAGGCGAAATAACCCCAATAAATACACGTTTCATAGGTAAATACAATGTTGTCCTTGGATTGTTTCGATCCATATTTTGACGAATTTCTGCTAGTAATCGGCTCAGAAAAAGATTCTTACAATAGTATATTGATTGCCATTGTTTTGTATAAGTATATTTTGTATATTTAAACAAAATTTGCGAAAATATTATGTAAAATAGAAAATCGTTTGCTTACGCTAGGGCTTGACAAAGCGGTGACGTCATGAGTATCGCTAAAAATTAATAGTTTTTTAGTGACATTATGACATGAATACAAACTTATTTAGACAAGTTTTGTTAAAATAGATTTATGTTAGGATTGAGAAGATGTTCTATTTAAACTGTATAGTCCGGTCAAATAAGACCAAAAATAGGGGTAGGTTTACAGTAATTCGCATAGAGCTGAAAATTAGTACGAATGTTCGGAACACACTTTTTATAAATGAAACATAAAAAGTCCCTATCGAACCCACTTGCAAATTTTTGAATTCAAGGTCAAAGTTCGCAAATATGTTTTGTATGTTGTTTTATGATAAAAAACTCAGATAAAATTTTTAGATTATACAATTATCTATAAATGTTTTTAGCAGAATTTTCTCCTAAACGTCACCGTTTCTGAGATATAATGGTTGAAAAAGTTGTATTCTTCATAATATGCACACGTTTCCACGCCACCTGGAAGGTAATGTACTTGACGCGTTTTGTTTAACGTGGTTCCTCGATAGACCTATTCCACAATCTATTGTGATCCTGATAAAGAATGAACGAGTGAAGAATGGACGACCGCATTTTAACCAAAAATGTGTTGGAAGTTTTCCAAAATAATAGGTTTTTTTAGGAAAATTTAAAGTATCGTGTGCTGGATCAAAACCCATTAAGCGATCACAGGTATTTGCTAATGAAAAGTGTAACTGAAACTTATTTCCTTCTACGATTGAAGCATGAAAGCAAGTTGTTAAAGTTTAATAGACAAACTTTAAGAAGTCGATTAAATAAGGCTGTACTATTTAGAAGATAATACATTGTACGGGACAACTATAAATGATACGATGTGATAGTTTATAATGATAGATTTATTGATATAATGCTATAGCTAATTGATACAGCTTATGATAGCATGATTTTAGGATATCGAACTGCTACGATATTATGATAGTGAGTACACGCGGCGAGCGGCGACGACCGAACGCAAACTAAGGTAAATTGCGCACGCGGTACAAAACTGCTTATTTAACGTAAAAGTTATGAATTGTACGGGTGCACCGTACATGCTCCCAGGCACGAGAGACTAAGATAAAAAATAAAAGTAAAAATATAAAATCAAAACATTAAAAAATGTCAGCATCTATACATAAAGAGAACAATTAATCGAAAGCACAATTTAGGTAGATACGCGAAAAACTAAATAGATAAAGTCTCTAAAAAGTCTTATTCATTTTCACTGAAAATAGATTCGCGGAACACAGGCGACGTAGCCTTGTTTTGTTTACGCGCACTGATTACACCCGAAATTGTACTGAGCTCAATTTCACTAGGTCCCGATTGCTCATTTACACTGATTCGCGGAACACTGATTACACTAGCACTCTGAAGCTGCTGATGAGTCGAGCGAGCGGGCAGAGCCACGCTGCGCACACGCCGAAGGCGCCGCCACACGTGCACGGCTCCTGCCGCGCACAGGGCGAACACCACTAAGTATATCACCGTGTAGTGATGCACGTCGTGATATGAGAACCCGTCGTCCAAATCTTCATCAACGCTCGGTTCATGTGTCAACTGATTCAACTTATCATGGACTTCCTGCATATGGCCTAATTCGATGTACTCATGTATGAATGATCTATAGGACATTTGAATGTTGACGTTATTCGAAAACTTCTTTTCAAGCTGATAAAATTGTCCAATGGCCTTAGTGTTTTGACTCTCCTAATTTTTCCTCAATGTTGGCCTTCAGTGGTAATCTTACGACGTAACGACCATCTTCTCTTCTTGACGTATCTGCCTTGTATCGCTGTAGGCATTGATGATCTTCTTCTGATAACTCGTTTTGACTGTCGTCAGCAACATCTTCGATTGCCCAGAACCTCTGAATATCCTCTATGTTGTTTAGGACAACACTACATTGATATGATATCACGTTCCCACTTACAATCCAGCCAAGGCGTGTTTGCTGCGCCACTACCTGGGAATCGCTTTCCTTGATTAAGCCATTCATAATGATTGTTGAGTAAACATCTGCTCCAAGTAGTATGTCGACTGGACGACTAAGGTTATATTCAGGATCCGCTAGATTAACCTGCTCTAGACAAGCCCATGATGGCTTTTGGAATGAGCGATTGGGCAAATTATAAAGCAGAGTTTTCATGATAAGTACCTCAGTGGAAAAAGTGAAGTCTGTATACACTGCTGATGCTTCAATTTGTATAACTCCCTTGCAGTTATTTTCCTTGGCACCAACTCCCATTACAACTCCCTTGCATGCTCGTCGAGGAAGTCCCAATCGCTGAGCCGCGTCCTCAGTGATCAGTGATACTTGGGATCCCTGATCTATTAAGGCTCGCATAGGGTAGTAAACCCCATTAATCCCCATAACCTTGATTTGTGCTGTTGCCAACAGGGTCTCTGATATTTCTGGATTCGACACGTGTGTGACGTTTTTGCACTCCTTTGAAGTCGAATCGCTAGCGTAAGACTTCGAGTTACTGGAACCCGAGAAGGAATCATGTAACAAGGTATTATGATCACCTTGGCATTCGCGACATCTTTTGTCGGAAATACATGCTTTACCTTTATGATCATAAAGACAGTTTCTGCATAAATTCAATTTATTCACCGTCTTGCGTTTAGAATCCGATGTTGATTCTAAGAAAGTTTTGCAATTGAATAAACGATGATTTTCGCGGCAAACCGGACATTTCCATTGCTTTTTAGTCGCAGAATTGTTAGAAAATGATCTATTGGACTTATGGAAATGTTTCTTGCTGTTGGGCTCTTGCTGAGGCTTGTAATCTGATTTCTGACCATCTTGCTTGCGCCGTGAAGCTTCCAATGATGTAAACTTGTTCTCTAGGAATCCCATGAATTCACTTAATATTGGCAAATCTCGTGGGTTTTTCAGAGAGTTCGTGTAGTCAGAGTGGGTTTGCTGGTCCAGTTTCAGTGCTAGTACATGAACTATAAGTGGATCCCACGATTCTACGTCAACTCCAAGGTTTTTAACCGCATTCAGACACTCGTTAGTGGTGTCATACATTTTCTTGATTTGTGAAGCTGACTGCTGTTGCATTGTTGGTAATAACAGAAGAATGTTGATATGAGAACTGAATATTAGCTTAGTGTTATTGTATCTGTGGTTCAATATGTCCCAACAGACCTTATAGTTCTCGGTGCTAATATGCAAGTGCTGGATAAATCTCTCCGGTTCCCCCCTGAGCTTAGCTTTCAAAAACTGCATTTTCTGTGCGCAGGAGATAGAACGGTTGTTGTGTATTGATTCCGAGAATAAGTCCTTAAATGCTACCCATTGATGATAGTTTCCGTTAAATGCTGGAATGTCCATCGTTGGGGTACTTTTCTCACGGTGAGAGACAGACCACATCTTACTGTTGATAGATTTCTTGATGTGAAGATAAAGTTGTTCGTATTTGACGAACGACTTTTCGTATTCTTCATTTTCTTCGAACAACTCGCTATCAATCTCCCAATGTAACGAGTCTATGGTTGACCATCTTGATTGAACAGTCTGCATAATATCTTCAAATTCCCATTTCTCAGATATTTTATCTAAATCTATGATAGCAATGGTACGCGAGAATGCCTTAAAATTGCTTTTCTGTTTACGCAGCATCTCTTCCAGCTTACTGCTGTTACCTTGCGAAGTGTAAAAAGCCGGAGACTTGGCCCTAACCTTGCTGGTTGATTGCTGTTGATTGTCTCCTGCATCTTGATCTGTCGATCCTCTCCCGTGCCCTTGACCCTCTGCTTCAGCTGCTTGCAATGTTTTCCGCAGAGTAGTCGGTGCTTCGAAAATCTTAGGATCGGTCTTGGTGACCTTGTACTGCATAATATACGCTCGTGCCTCGCTGTACAACTTCCTAGTTTTCTGATAATAATTTTCTGAAAAATAGCTGTAGCCACGCTCTTCAGATTCATCTAACTGATTATGATTAGATTGGAACTCTTCCCAATATTTTTCGAGAAGCTCTAAACGTTTGCTGACGTAAATAGAGGTTTTTCTTTCAGCTCCATCCTTTTTAAAATTTCGCAATAGCTGCTCTATGCCCTGCATAATCTGATTCTGATTTTCGAGTAGGTCCTCCATCTCGGAGATGATGATGTAGCTTCCGTGATAAAAGCTTGATAAAAGAAATCTATGATATTTCTATGAATCCTACTCGATTGTGTATTCCTTGCTTCGTTGACTAAGCTTGGAAAACGATAAAAGGTACCTTATGTTGATAAAATGATTTTATGCTTGGCTTGCTCGAGAATAGACACCCTTTTCATAAAACGCTTGATGATAGCTGATACGTAATCTATTCGAAATGCTGATGATGCTGTATGCTGGTGTGGTCGTATGTATGCTGATGCAAGGACCACGTGACACGTGCTGCTAACCTCACGGGCGAGTCCACACGTAGACCAGCTGCTTCGCTGTTGCGGTGATAATGATAAGTCACTCACCGGTATCTGCTGCTTGTTACCTGGTGGTGGGTAATGATAGTGGTTGGTATATCCACTCTCTGATTCGGCGGAATGTTCACACGCACTTTGTAAAACACGCGGTAGGTCCCGCCTGTACGGTGGCTCGAAGGACCATAAAGTTGTACGGGACAACTATAAATGATACGATGTGATAGTTTATAATGATAGATTTATTGATATAATGCTATAGCTAATTGATACAGCTTATGATAGCATGATTTTAGGATATCGAACTGCTACGATATTATGATAGTGAGTACACGCGGCGACGACCGAACGCAAACTAAGGTAAATTGCGCACGCGGTACAAAACTGCTTATTTAACGTAAAAGTTATGAATTGTACGGGTGGACCGTACATACATAATATATATTTTTTTAATGTTTGTGTTTACAAACATTTCAACTCATATACACAAGGCACCCAGATCCGGAACAACTATTTGTAGGCCATACAAATATTTGTTCCGTGCGGGAATCGAACTCGCGATGCGCAGCGCTGAAGCCGATCGCTCAACCACTACGGCAACCTTGTCGGCAATTACCAATACCTGACCCTGCGGTATTTTGTAGTTAGTATTTTAAATACTTTTGGCTTCAAAATACATTTAGCGGTCTTATTAATAGGTGTGTTCTGCAGAAAATAGCGCTCAATAGCTCTCGTAAGCAAAATAGCGACCGTGCACGTCAAATTGTCAAGTACGTTGTCAATTGTCATTTTCATTTCAAACGGTTATTTTCACGAAACTTCTGTGTATTAATTATTTTTTTTAGTACGAATGTCACGATGGATGATCAACTTTTCTTTTTAAATTTATATTTTAAATAAAAATAGTTAAATACTGTATTTTGTGTTACGAATATTTTGTATTTTAAGTACATGCGAGATAGTATTTTGTAATTTGTGTATTTTGCCCAGCTCTGATTACAGTTCAATATATCCAACAACTCTCCAATCGTGTTTCTTATTGTGTTCACCAAGTAACGATATCGATACTGAACATGGACTTTTTAACAACCCTTTTTTACTAACACATGGACAATTCCACCACACATAGATTTTATTTTTTTGGTTTCGCTTTTCATCTGACTGTGTATATCTTGTACATACTATATCTATGGCAAAGTCAACCGGATACTCGACTAAATCGTATTATTTCTAACACATTTTCAACAGTCATTGCAAACGTTGCTCTGACTTATTCGTCAGGCGGCCTACACGTAACCATCGCATCACTTAGACTTATTGCTAAGCTAAATATAGTTGGCGTTTCAACAACATGCCGCGGAAGCAAAGATCCCCGGCTGCTACAGAACGAAGCGTTTCACCCATGGTTCCGGTCTTGAAGAAAGTAGAGATGACCCCAGATCGCATTGGTGACAGCAACGCATCCTCTAGGTCGAAGCGGCCACGCGTTGCTGACTCGCCTGGAAATTACTCATCGGAGGAGACTGCGAGTGCCAAGGAAACTTACGACCGAAATCAGCTGCACCCTCTAGACGAACAGCTTCTCGCAAAAATGCGATGTAAGATTGAATTAGCGATAGCCTCCCAGCTGCAAATGTCACTCAAAGCTTATTTTAGGGACGAGTTTACCGAAATGAGGGACAGTCTCAAGTTGTTCTCTGAGCTGAAAGAATCGGTGGAATTCAAATCCTTTGACGATATGAGGACTGAATCTGAAAGCAACAAGGAGGCCATAAAGCAGCTGAGAAATAAATACATCTATATCTATAAAAGCGAAAGGTGACTGACTGACTGACTGACTGATCAATCAACGCACAGCCAAAACTGCTAAGCCTAGAAGCATGAAATTTGGCAGAAAGGTTCCTCAAGTGACGTAAGTGTGCACTAAGAAAGGATTTTTGGAAATTTCACCCCTAAGGGGGTAAAAAGGGGGTTGAAAGTTTGTATGAAAAATCTAATTCCTTCGACCAAAATTCTTGAAACTTAGCACAAATAGTATTCTAAGTAAATGATAAAGATTGACATTATTAGTTTTTCAAAACTACCCCCAAATAATGATTTAGGGGTTGTTGAAATTTGTATGGAAAATCTGATCTCTTGGGTCAATAAACTTGAAACCTGCCACAAATACTAACCTAAATGAATAATAAAGGTTGCTTTCATTATTTTTTGAAACTACCCCCAAAAGACGATTTAGGGGTGTTAAAGTTTTTTTGAAGAATCTTATTACTTCAGTTAATAAACTTGAAACTTGACATAAATACTAATCTAAATAAACAATAAAGACTTTCATTGTTAGTTTTTCGAAACTACCCCCAAAAAATGATTTAGGGGATGTTATTTTTTTTGAAGTATCTGATTTCTTGGGTGAATAAACATGAAACTTGACATAAATACCATCTTAAATAAACAATAAAGTTTGTGATTATTAGTTTTTTGCAACTACCCCCAAAAGACGATTTAGGAGGTATTACAGTGTTTTTGAAAAATCTGATTTCTTGGGTCAATAAACTTGAAACTTGCCACAAATACTAACCTAAATGAATAATAAAGGTCGCTATTAAATTTTTTTGAAACTACCCCCAAAAGAAGATTTAGGGGATGTGAGTTTTTTTGATTTCTTGGGTGAATTAACTTGAAACTTGGCATAAATACCATCCTAAATAAACAATAAAGGTTGTCATTATTCGTTTTTTGCAACTACCCCCAAAATACGATTTAGGGGATGTTATTTTTTTGAAGAATGTGATTTCTTGGATGAATAAACATGAGACTTGACATAAATACCATCCTAAATAAACAATAAAGTTTGTCATCATTAGTTTTTTGCAACTACCCCCAAAAGACGATTAGGAGGTATTACAGTGTTTTTGAAGAATCTTATTACTTCAGTTAATAAACTTGAAACTTGACACAAATACTAATCTAAATAAACAATAAAGACTTCCATTGTTAGTTTTTCAAAACTACCCCCAAAAGACGATTTAGGGGTCGTTATTTTTTTTGAAGAATCTGATTTCTTGGGTGAATAAACATGAAACTTGACATAAATACCATCCTAAATAAACAATAAAGTTTGTAATTATTAGTTTTTTAGAACTACCCCCAAAACACGATTTAGGAGGTATTACAGTGTTTTTGAGAAATCTGGTTTCTTGGGTCAATAAACTTGCCACAAATACTAACCTAAATAAATAATAAAGGTTGCTGTTATTATTTTTCGAAACTACCCTAAAAGACGATTTGGGGTATGTTATTTTTTTTGAAGAATCTGATTTCTTGGGTGAATAAACATGAAGCTTGACATAAATCCCATCTCAAATAAACAATAAAGGTTGTCATTATTAGTTTTTTGTAACTACCCCCAAAAGGCGATTTAGGGGATGGTTTTTTTTTTGAAGAATGCGATTTCTTTTGAGAATAAACATGAAACTTGACATAAATACCATCCTAAATAAACAATAAAGGTTGTTATTATTAGTTTTTCGCAACTACCCCCAAAAGACGATTTAGGAGGTATTACAGTGTTTTTAAAATTAAAAATTCTTGGGTCAATAAACTTGCCACTAATATACTAACCTAAATGAATAATAAAGGTTGCTCTTATTATTTTTTGAAACTACTCCTAAAAGACGACTTAGGGGATGTTATTTTTTTTGAGGAATCTGATTTCTTGGGTCAATAAATATGAAACTTGACATAAATACCAACCTAAATAAACAATTAAGGTTTTCAATAATTCGTTTTTCGAAACTACCCTTAAATACGACTTCGGGGTGGTAAAGATTTTTGATTACTTTCACTGCACATAGCTTCTTTTTATGACGTTGGGGAGCACTTAGGAGAGGTTTTTGGCAATTCAACTTTTTAAAAGGTTAAAAGTGAGACATTTATTTGTATAAAAATCTTATTCCTTTGGCAAAATAATAAAGGATGGCATCATTAGTTTTTCGGATTTACCCCCAGAAGACGATTTAGGGGTGTCAAAGTTTCTTTGACGAATCAAATGGCACTATGATGGGGACCTCTACATCGATTTGGAACTACCGAACTGGACCGTTTGTCTCAGGTTTAATAGCAGCTTATTTTTGGTTGCCATCACACGAACGAAGTCGCGGGCGGAGTTAATTTTATAAATGTGAAAATGGCTCTGTCTGTCTCTCTGTCCACCTTTTCACGCTTAAACCGTTGAACCGATTTAGATGCAATTTGGTTTGGAGATATTTGGAGACGCTGTGCAGGACATAGCATAGTTTTTTGTCCCGGAAATCTTACTTAAGGGGGTGGAAAGAGAGGTAGAAGTTTGTATGGAAAACCCACAATATTATGCTGCGATATAAAAAATAAGCTATTCGAATTACTAATGCTTCGCAGACGAAGTCGCGGGCAACAGCTAGTTTTTAAATAAATTTCAAGAACGACAGTCTCAGGAAATGTGTGTCGGGCTTGACAGAGCGCGTTAGCATGCTAGAGCAATACCTACTCGCGGCAAGACAACATAGAGATCAACGGTATTCCGGCAAGCAAAAGCGAGAATCTATTACACACTGTGTTGCAACTGGGCAAGGTAGTATCATGCAGCATTGGAGAAAAGGACATATTGTCGTTTTCCAGTATCAGGAAACCTGACTCCAAAAGCGACCGTCCGCGCTCAGTTGTTGTTAAATTGAGAAGTACCAGAGCTCGTGATGAGATCCTCGCATCAGTCACCAAATTCATCAGGACCAACCCGCAAGACGTGGCTCAAGAGCAACATCAGTGATGGCGAGGTATTCAGCACCACATACAATATCTATCGGAGGGACAGAGCCTCTACTACCTTGGGATGCAAAGAGGGGGGTGGAGTTCTAATAGCGGTATCTAAAAGGTTTGACTCTGTTCGGGCTTGTCAATGGGAAACCACGGTGGAGGATCTTTGGGTCAGTCTGAAATCTGATAGCGGGCAGAAAATCAACATATGCGCTGTGTACCTGTCTCCACCGGTGAATCAACCTACGCTTGACTCGTTTCTGGATTCCGCATCGAGCGTCATTGAAACAACAGGAGAAGATGTAGTCATACTGGGAGATTTCAACCTCGGTTTCATAAACTGGGAACTGAATCCTAGTATCTCCAATGCTACAGCAACTGTTCCTTCTAACTATAGCAATGGTCTAGGCTTTTCGCTGGTCGATTTCATATCCTTAAACTCACTACAGCAGGGCAATTTTGTTAGAAATTCTAGAGGTAGAGTTCTGGACTTGATATTATTTTCAAATGTGTTAGGTGGAGTGGTGAATGAGTGTAGAGCACCGGAAAGTAAAGTGGATCAATATCATCCTCCGTTAGAAATTAAGTTCAAATTTATAAAGGTTGCTACACTGAAATCTAAGCAAACAATTTTTCTTATCTTCCGCGGTGCAGACTACGAATCAATTAATAGAAAATTGTGCAGTGTTGACTGGAGGCAATTGTTTGAAACGCTTTCTCAAGTTGATCTTATGGTGTCTACTTTCTACGATCATCTGAACGGCATAATTAATGAGCTAGTCCCGAAAAGTAGGCGTCTCAATAGCAAATATCCGCAATGGTACACGCGACCCCTAGTCAATATTTTGTCCGAGAAGGAGAAACTGAGGAAGCGTTTTAGAAAATATGGAAACCCGCGTGATGAAATTGAATATAGAATCCTTGACGACAGGGCCCGGGCTTATATCAAAGAATGTTACAAAAAGTATGTGAATAGAATGGAAAGTAACATTCGTTACAATCCTAAGGCATTTTGGTACCAACGGCGCTGACATTTGTAATCTTTTTGCCTCGCAATTTTCATCGTCGTTCTCTCCATGTGATCGTAACAGCGGTCTACCTTCTAAAAGCTCTCACGCGTTTCCACAACATGCGCTAAGCAAGATTTCCCTCACCGAAAGAGACTTCCTCGAGGCTTTCGAAAGTCTTGATATAACCAAGGGTGCTGGACCCGATGGGATACCCCCTATTTTTATTAAAAAGCCCTGTGTTGCCCTCCCACTCACTCTTATATTTAAGAAATCACTAACTACAGTCGTTTTCCCATGCGAATGGAAAAAGCAAACGTCGATCCAGTTTACAAAAGGGGTGACAGAGCTGACGCGGCTAACTATGGACCCATCTCGATGCTCTCTATCTTCTCAAAACTATTTGAGACCATTGTGTGCCCCGTGCTAAGTGCTCATATACAATCACAAATAGCGCCCCAGCAACACGGATTCTGCAACAATAAGTCCACCGTTACAAACTTGGTGTCTTACGTAAGTGACCTTTCAGCTTTCGTGGACGATGGTGCGCAGGTCGACTACACAGATTTCAGTAGCGCCTTCGACAAAGTCGATCACCGATTGTTACTCTTAAAGCTGGCAAGTCATGGTGTGCACGGCAGCCTCTTGGAGTGGTTCAGGTCATACCTGGATCAGCGAAGGCAGAAAGTGGTGGTGGAAGGCTACTTCTGTTCAGAATATACCGCAACATCTGGGGTACCTCAGGGATCGCACGCAGGGCCGGTTTTGTTCATTGTTTTTGTCAACGACTTACCGGACTGCATTCGTCATAGCCAATGCTCTCTGTTCGCGGATGACCTTAAAATCTATCGTAGGATTGCCTCGCATGGCGACGCAGAACTACTTCAATGCGACCTCAATGCACAGCAGTCCTGGTGCGATACAAACGGAATGATCCTAAACGCAAAAAAATGTCACCATGTTTCCTTCACGCGTAAAAAACAATTTATACAATCGCACTACTCGATTGCGGGTACTCCACTGCAGAAAGTTGAGACCATCCGCGACCTTGGCGTGCCGCTTAGTAGTGACCTCTCATTCAGCTTGCACATCGACAACATTGTTGCAAAAGCAGCTAGGATGTCCAGATTCATAAAAAGAACTTGCCAGTGTAGCCTCCACCCGTTCTTTTCCCACCTAGCAATTGGCAACTGAATAAAAGACGGGCGTGTACTTTAAAAATAAAATTTAATTCACCATCTAAACCAGTTTTAGCCGGAGGCACACAAAAATTTGTAAGGTCGTGGGTTACGGACTTCTGTTGTCACTTCTGCAGGGATAGGTACTCCCCTGTAGTTGCAGGTGGCCGGAGATGGAAGTTAGCCGATGATCCGTGACGTGCTGTACGGTGATGTCACTTGCACGGCGAGGATGACCGACGCGCTCAGCACACCAGTGGCGTAACGACGAGTGGGTCTTCGTGACTGCGGCACACAATGACGGGCACGCAGTATTTGTCGCAGAAATGTTGATGCCGTAGTAACGATGACGTAGAACCTGGAAACCACCATTCCAGCTCATCAGATCTTGGCCAAAAAGTTCCGTGCTGGGGTACCACCGACGACAACAAGAAGAAAGCACCTATTTAAATGTAGTAGTATTGACGTGGTGGTACTGGCCAGGGCCTGCAGTCTCGACATAGATAGCATTCGTTAAATCGTAACGATCGGTTGATAAGTCCTAACGATTGTTAAATAACGATTTTTGGTAGTCTCGACTGTCAAAGCTATCATTTTTCATCGCACACTTAACATATTTTGACGTTACGACGGTATGTTATCGGATTTCCTAGCGTGCATTTTTGACAGCCCGCTAACACCCGGTTTCCCAGGTGCCAATTATCGGGCTGTTAACGTAATCGACGATTAATCGCCTGTTAATTCTACTTTCAGTTTCTCAACATCCAAATGTGACAAGCGTTTAACAATTTGTCACAATTGACAAAAATCACGAATTAACCACATGTTAAAGCATTTTTGGGTTTCTCAGAACCTTTTTCAATGTTAATCTCTTGTCAACGAGCCTAATTTATAATTGTTGGAGAGTGCTCAATTATTCGCAGATTAAAATTAATATTATTATTTTAAAGGCTTATATTATGATAAAAAAATAAAAGGGGTCGGCAATAGTTATTTATGCTACAAGTGCGGAAGGTAGGTGATTTCCGATGAGTGGCATTTCTATTCACGAGCGAGCGAAGCGAGTGAGTGGATAAATCGACACGAGTCGGAAATCATCTTACGTACGTGTACCATACAATATTTTACTATGCATTGTGCGAGGAAATAAACAAAATTAATAAAATGAAATTAATAAAATAGCGGGCTTATTCAAGCGCGTTCAACATATCCACAGATTAACTAATAGTTCCTCGGGCATATCTACCGATCTTTTATATATTAGTCTATGATATCTACTGCGCATGTGCGAATTGCTTTCACATCGTAACGCAATAAGGCACGAGCAAAATACACGTTCTGCCAAACATATTTAATGAATATTTAAAATTAATTTATTGATCAAAAACTAAATCTAGATTAATTAAAAACGCCTAAAATAAAGTATTAGTTTTATTTTACCTTTTATATGAATGATAATCTGTACATAACTAATTTTTAAAACTTTTCTCAAATAATAAAAACTCTATGCGTCGGGCTGACGTTGGAGTTAAAAATTAAAAAAGTACAGGAAAGTAAAAAGCACTAGTGAAAAAAAGTGACACTTTCCGCACAGTTTGGCTGCTTGGAAAACAGCTCTTTTCGAGGACATGCATTGTAAAAACTATTATGTGGGTTCTATGTTTTTTTTGGGGTATTTTTTTACTTAATAAATATTTATTTTTTTATAATTGTTTAAAATAGTTGTAAAATATTTACATGGGGTACTTATTTTTTTATTTTTTTATAATTGTGTAAAATAATTACATTGGGTATTTTTTTACCTATAAAATATTTATTTTTTATAATTGTGTAAAATAGTTGTAAAATATTTACATAATAAAAATATTAGATCAATTATAGTTGATTACCAAGATTAAAAAAAAAATAGGTTATTACGAACTTTTTAAAATAATTACATTATATTTACACAATGATGTTCTATCTTTTTTTTTTATTTCATTAAATAAATAAAAAATATTTAATTTTATTAGAATATCATTGTATATACACAAGTTTTTATAATGTAAATATTTTACAACAATCTTACCTAGTTATAAAAAAAATATATATTTTGTAGGTAAATAAAAAAAACAAAAACAGTGTCTGACCTGGGAATCGAACTCAAGACCTCACGTTCAATATTACATCTCCTGGAGTTCGGAACTATTATGATAATAAATTATAGAGTAAAAAGTAACTATTGCGTTTTTTTAAATTAGTCGGTGTTTATCCGTTTGACATTTGGTAACTTTAATTTTTTGCTTCTGAAATTTCGATTTGACTTGGATTTGATTGGACTTGATTGTTATCCGTATCTATACATAAGTTTCTCTGTGATTGATATTACACTGAAGACGTCGGCTTACGGACTCCGTGCTTACTATCCGACGACTTTTGCTATTGTTTTTCGGACGCAGAACGGCAAATATGTCGCTATCAGATTGTGATTCTGTTGAGTTATCCAGCGAGGACGAAAACAACGTACTCTGTGACGGCGAGCCTTCACGCGTTTCTCGGATGCGTATGCAACCCCTGGAGCACTACAATGAACAGCAGTTCAGGGATCGGTACAGAATATCTAAATTGACTCTACATTTTCTCATGAATCTGTTGCCGCTATTAAAAAGACCCATGACCCATCGCATCGCATCTATCAGCGCCGTGAAGTAAGTGTTGCTGGCCTTGAATTTTTTATGCTTCAGGAGGTTTTCAAATAACCATTGCAGACCATAACCGGGTGCATAAAACAACAGCATGCCGCATAATTAAGAGGGTTTCAAAAGAAATAGCAAAATTGAGACCAATATTTGTGAAGATGCCAGAGATACATGGAACAAGCTACGGTCAGAAACCGGTTTTATGCCATCAGAGGATTTCCCTGAGTTATTGGAGCAATTGATTGCACCCATTTTAAAATACAATCGCCAGGTGGTCTGAATGCTGAACTTTTTAGAAATAGAAAAGGTTATTTTTCTTTAAATGTGCAGGCAGTGTGTGAAGCAGAATTGCGCATCTTAGAAATCATATGCAGATGGTCAGGATCAGTGCACAATACCACAATATGTAATGACTCATATCTACCAGCAGATTTTGAAATGGGGCAATATGGCAGAAATGTCCTCTTGGGAGACAGTGGAAACCCTTGTCGCAAAAACCTGCTGACACCATTTATTCAGCCTAACACAGACAGTGCACAAGGGTACAACAATGTACAAATTGCCACAAGAAACCCTATTGAAAGATGTTTTGGGGTTTTAAAAGGCGATTTCCGACGAGCGAGCGCGACCCTATAATGAATAAAAAAATAAATTAAAAAAAAGATTTCCCTGCTTATCAATGGGCTTAAGGGTCAAGTTGGATACGGCCATGCATATAATTGTGGCTTGTTCTGTCTTGTACAATATCGCACTGAACCACAATGATACAGCAGATTTCAATGACATGATGGCAGGACCTGCAGAGCCAGTAGACCCACCTGTACATTCCCAAATCATAGGAGAAACATGAAAATTTTACAGTTCATTCTGCCTTGCTGGTCACCCATTTTAGCTAGAGCATGTTAGTGTTATTGTGTGTTATGATTATTATACATGTCCGTGACTACCGCAGGACCCCGAAAGCAACCGCTTCCATATTTGGTAAATAATTACTACTCAATTGGTACCAATTAGTACCCGAACAACAAAATTGGTACCTTAGTAGTTTTCGAGAAAATCAACTTTGAAGGTGGTCCTGCGGCAGTCACGCTCCATTCAGCAGGACCACCATGAGCGCAGAAAACGGGGGCATGCTACAGCTATTCTAAGTATACAAATAATAACTACCCATAAATGTGATCCAATACGTAAAAAAAAACAGAACTGAATCATTTTTATTTATCGAGAAATCAACGATGATAAGTTTCGCTCGCTGTTTCAGCAGGACCACGACTTTGAATGTTGATTCCAAGTTGGAGGAGCCTGCGACTTTCCTCAAACCTACATAGAAAATTACTACCCTGCAAGATAAAATTGATACCCAGAATTCACAACTAGTACTCCAGTAGTTTACGAGATATACCATGCCATTGGTGGGGTGGCGGTAGTCACGGTGTTAAATTTTCATTTCAAGCTTTGTCTATTAAAAACTTAGTGAATTCTGCCCAAATGTATACAAAAATTACTACTCCTACAGAAGATAAAGCGACCAAAAATTCAGATACCTAAGTGTTGTATTTTAAGAGAAATTAGCTTTCATTACTTTTCCATACTAAATCTTCGCGTATAACCCGACCATATTAAGTTGTCAATGGTATTGAGCAGTATACTCGTGCACAAAAGTTTATGGATGTCGTTCTAGTAATAACAACAGTTCACAATCTATAATTTTTATACAAAATGTGTACCTAGGCACATTACAAGAAAAAAATTACATTTCGTTACCCAAGGCCTATAATACCTTTGTTAATGCCGTGGGTAGGTAGGTACTCTAATAATTATTTTTCTGTATTGTAAGTACCTACCTTCTGTGTTGTTATATGTATACCATTAAATAGCGATAGGTATTTTTTATTTATTTCTTTCCTACTAATTTACCTTTGCTGCAAGCCTAAGTACCTACGTATTAAAAACCTAATTTACTGCAGTAACAATATGTTGCTAATAACGTAAGTATAACAGGATTACATAAGTAATAGGTATGTATTTTTACAGTACCAGAAGTCGATTGTATGGTACAATTTGTATCAAATTTCCACTGACATTTTCTGTGGACCTTGGGTGTATTTTTAGTTAGGTACCTATTTAATACTCACATTGTTAGATCTAGGTTATGAATAAGACAAAAAACACAGATCGATAACAATTTGTAAAATTAGTGAAATTTGAAATATTTAAAAATCAATTTATTATTCTAAATTGGACTAATACGAGGACCATATAAAACTGGAACTATGTTATTTACCTAGCAAATAGGTTCGATAAAACAGAATGAGAAAAGCATCTATATTCATGCAAAGTTACAAAAATTTAAGAATAGAATGAATATTAGTTTTATCATTCTTAAAACTATTTCAAAACTACAGATTAATATTATGGCAGGCCCACAAGTTATGTACACCTTATGTACTTTTTGTATAGGTACACCTTATGTACGTTTTGGTTTAATTAATTTTCAACAGCCAATCACATCAGATAACGCGAGCTTGACAATTCTGCGATAATTTAGAACTGAGAAACTCGGGGTTAGCAATCAACAACCTTTTATTTTTAATAACTTGAATATGTCTATTAATGTTAGGTGATTATATTTGAGATTATTTTTTATGTTTACATTTCGCGTATAAATTTTTCCTTTTATTTTTATTGGTTGTTTTTATAAAGATATTCATGATGTTCATGAAAGTACCTAGGTACTTTCATAATTATAAAAATAAGTATCATCACGTTTTCATTTTAAGAGATAAATTGTAAATGATTACTGTTGTTTAAGTTATTTAATACCTGCTGTGCTGTGATTGGCTGTTGAAAATTAATTAAACCAAAACGTACATAAGGTGTACCTATACAAAAAGTACATAAGGTGTACATAACTTGTGGGCCTGCCATAATATTAATCTGTAGTTTTGAAATAGTTTTAAGAATGATAAAACTAATATTCATTCTATTCTTAAATTTTTGTAACTTTGCATGCATATAGATGCTTTTCTCATTCTGTTTTATCGAACCTATTTGCTAGGTAAATAACATAGTTCCAGTTTTATATGGTACTCGTATTAGTCCAATTTAGAATAATAAATTGATTTTTAAATATTTAAAATTTCACTGATTTTACAAATTGTTATCGATCTGTGTTCTATAGGTACCTAACTTAAAAATACACCCAAGGTCCACAGAAAATGTCAGTGGAAATTTGATACAAATTGTACCATACAATCGACTTCTGATACTGTAAAATACATACCTATTACTTATGTAATCCTGTTATACTTACGTTATTAGCAACATATTGTTACTGCAGTAAATTACTTAGGCTTGCAGCAAAGGTAAATTAGTAGGAAAGAAATAAATAAAAAATACCTATCGCTATTTAATGGTATTCATATAACAACACAGAAGGTAGGTACTTACAATACAGAAAAATAATTATTAGAGTACCTACCTACCCACGGCATTAACAAAGGTATTATAAGCCATGGGTAACGAAATGTATTTTTTTTTTTTGTAATGTGCCTAGGTACCTACACATTTTGTATAAAAATTATAGATTGTGAACTGTTGTTATTACTAGAACGACATCCATAAACTTTTGTGCACGAGTATACTGCTCAATACCATTGACAACTTAATATGGTTGGGTTATACGCGAAGATTTAGTATGGAAAAGTAATGAAAGCTAATTTCTCTTAAAATACAACACTTTGGTATCTGAATTTTTGGTCGCTTTATCTTCTGTAGGAGTAGTGATTTTTGTATACATTTGGGCAGAATTCACTAAGTTTTTAATAGACAAAGCTTGAAATGAAAATTTAACACCGTGACTACCGCCACCCCACCAATGGCATGGTATATCTCGTAAACTACTGGAGTACTAGTTGTGAATTCTGGGTATCAATTTTATCTTGCAGGGTAGTAATTTTCTATGTAGGTTTGAGGAAAGTCGCAGGCTCCTCCAACTTGGAATCAACATTCAAAGTCGTGGTCCTGCTGAACGAGCGAGCGAAACTTATCATCGTTGATTTCTCGATAAATAAAAATGCTTCAGTTCTGTTTTTTTTACGAAATGTATCACATTTATGGGTAGTTATTATATTTGTATACTTAGAATAGCTGTAGCATGCCCCCGTTTTCTGCGCTCATGGTGGTCCTGCTGAATGGAGCGTGACTACCGCAGGACCACCTTCAAAGTCGATTTTCTCGAAAACTACTAAGGTACCAATTTTGTTGTTCGGGTACTAATTGGTACCAATTGAGTAGTAATTATTTACCAAATATGGAAGCGGTTGCTGTCGGGGTCCTGCGGTAGTCACGGACATTTATTATACTTCATTATTTGCAATAAAAAAATAGCTATGATATTGCGCGTATAATTTGTATCAGTGTTCTATCTTTTTGTGTCTACAAATCAGTTTAACATAACAGGTATTAAGAAAAATAAAATGCTTTTTACGTTACTCAATCATTAATCAATCTTTATTATCCTTACATCATCACTATATCAATCAAGACAAGACACACGAACAAGCGCACTGGATTTAACACTTTTCACCACACGCATGCATACACATTAGGAAGAGGCGGCGTCAGGACACGAGCGTCGTCGGGCTCTATGTTTAAACACAACAGTATATAATTCTTTACATTAAGAAACAATGCAATCAATAGTCTTTAATCATCACTTTCCTTATTTTTTTTTAAATTTACTTGTTTTTCTAATTGAGCTTCTTGTATTTTAATTTCAATTTTATATTTATTAGAAGTCAATATGTGCGTTTTTTTTTTCTATTATTTCACATTGTAATATTTTATTATAATAGTCAGTTTTTGCTTCTGCCTTCTTTTTATTCTGACTTCATTGGTTTAATCTTTTTCATCATTCTGCGCTTTGCTGGCTCTTTTGGAGATGGTGATCTAGAAAAAAAAACAAAGTATTACGGTTTATCTTAGTTTTATTATATTGAATGGGGTGTCTGGTAAAACTGCAACTTGTAACCAATAATTGGTTAAGATATAAAACCCTGTGTCATACATGTGATGGACTTATGGACAGAACAGTCTAAATAGCAGGGCACCTTTGTGACTGACACCAAATTGATTGGTGTATAATAAAGATATAACATGCATTAGCTGTCAAGCTGAAGTACCTACTGTGAATTTAATGGTTCAGTAACTGGGTAACACAATATCACTTGGCCAGACTGGTGTTAGATATCAGGCTTCTGACCACTCGTATAGACTGTCAAAGATCTTCAAACAAAAGCCGGAACCAACGGCTAAACATGGTCCTTTAAGGTAACGAAGAAACTATCTATGTAAAGATGATTGGTCAACCATCCACGTACTGAGATAGGCAAGCGATGCTTAAACTTGAAGGTCGACCTTTAGGTTTTTTAGGCACAAGCGCCTCTAACAATTATGCAGATATATTTATGAAAATATTTGTAAACTCACCCAAAATATGTTTTTGTGGATCATCTATTATTTAAAATGTGACCACAGACTCATCATCGCCATCTTTGTTCTCTTCATCTGTAAAATAAAAATATAGTGTCATTGTTTCAAGGAATTCTCCTTTGTTGTATATAGTTTCAGTATTCAGTTTATTCATTATTTACACTCAAAATCAATAAATACTGCATTTGTGTATGAAAACACACTTAAATGAATTTTACCAACCTATTATAATCAGTGGCACTGTCACAACTGTTTGGCAGTGGCATTATTTGGTCTCCCATTAGTGCGCCAACATCACTGACAACAGGTTTAAATTGACCCAGTTCCAGTTCTAGGGAATTCTGAGCCCCCATTAGATTGTACAGAAATCTCTTGCCATGTTTGGTTGTTCTGTTCCAAAAAAACGCCGTGTGTGCTCATATTCTCGATAATTGTCTTGTATCTAAAACAAAAATATATCAATACATCATTATTTATCGTCTTCTTGAAACCTGATTGACGATAGAAAAGTTATTATTTAAACAGCTGTAGTAGGTACTCACTTTTCTACTAACGCCAGCAGCTCCCTTTTCTCTCGCTCTGTGTAATTTTTTCTAGACATTTTCCAATGATCAATGTTTTAGTAATACTTTCACTAAATCACCTAAAATAATATTTATTTAGGTTTTTTTTCTTCACAAAATATGGCATTCCAGGTTTGCTGTCAAACGAAAAAGACAACGAGATAATGGTATGCGTTAGACAGAAACAAAAACTATAAAATGCTTCACGTTACGTTAAAGTTTCACTGTATCGAAAGAATGAACTGAACTAATTCTCTAAGGGTAGCCAGACAAAATAAAAAAATACAGATTTGATCCATTCATTCAATGTAACAAACGATTAGCTCTCTCATCTCGATGATGAAGTGTTGAGAAACCCACTGACAACTGACGGCTCGTTAATTTGTGACAAATTGTCAGCGGATTTGAGATGTGACGTCGACTTTAGAAACCGGCCCTAAGTGTTCGTAACGATCATTATCTTGGTTTTAGAGGTTATAAAAACAATAAATAAATAATAATTAGACATAAATATGGCTATAGATAATTTATTCGTGCTCGAACACATACGCGATATGATAAAGCAGCGGCAAATTGCACGAAACCGACGTGAAGGTGAAAATCCTTTGGATTTAGAGGATGGCCAATTTCTCTATCTTCACCGAATAAACAAGGACATGTTTCATGAGCTCGTTGGTGTACTTCGCCCATCTATTCAAAGACGAGGGCCTTACGGACTTTCTGTGGAGTCTCAAGTGAGTGTAGAGTTGGGTAGATACCGTGCCTAAATAATATTTCTAATTATTTTTCATAATATCCAAGATGTTTTTTATAATTTTCTTCTTAATAGTCAAGTGGCAACTATCTATTGGCTTACAGTGGGGCTGCAGCATAAGCCAAAAGTCAGTAAGCCGAGTAATACATGCTGTAACTTTGGCTAAAACCTAGATAGGTATGTCAAATTTCTCATGACCCAAGAAGAACGGTGTGCAGTTAAAGAGAAGTTTAGAAATGCTCCACAGCCATTCCATGATGTGATTGGAGCCATAGACTGCACACATATAAAAATAATATCAATGGGGACCACCGTACATGGCTGCTTGGTAACTAATAATAAATGTTCATTATAATCTGTCTAGAACAGGTTGCCCATTAGACTGCTGAAAGTACATTCTATGTTTTATCTTTTAGGTGATGATGGATATCCTCTGGAACCATGGCTTATGACTCCTTTAAAAATTCAACGACCAGGGACACCGGAGTATCAATACACAAATGCTCATTGTTCACCCAGGAACGTCATTGAAAGATGCTCGGGTGTGCTGAAGTCTGTTTTTAGGTGTCTTTCCCACCAACGCATAAATACACATATATAAAATATTAATTAAATGAACCAGAGGCCACCACACCCACACAAATAGTGGACAATGATGGTAGAGTTCATGAAGATGGCCTAGAAGTTACAGATACCTTATCAAATTATTTATTTTAAGGTATTCATTTAATGTTTTATTATATTTATTAAATAGGTATACCTATATTTGCAGAACATATAATTTTCCCCAGATTGTTATACCTATTTCATTGGCATCTTCATTTCTATAGTATCAAGTCCGACTTATGTAACACCGTTGTATGAATACTCCTAAAATCTTGTTTTTGTTTTACAGGATTTGTATTGTGCACTGGGAGAGCTGTTGCAGAGCACATAAGAAGAATACTTGTTAATACTAGTTTTATTTTATTGACCCACTGTGATTTAAATAAAAACATATTAAACCATACATTATTTTTATTTAAAAAGTTGTTAAAGCGTTAGCTACTTTATTTGCAGCCTATGCAAATAGCACCAATGCCTCAGCTTGTGCCTTGCTACCTCAGCCTGCATCTTGGCAGCATCTGCTTGCACTTGAGTTGCAGCAGCTAGCATCTGTAAAAAAAATAGATATACTATAAATGTCTCTTAATGACCTCTAGCGTGCTAGTGATTATAATAATAAAGAATAATAAGGAAATGGCATAGCATACGGGCAGTCGATGCCAAATGTGTACTCTACACCAATTAAGGACATTATACGTCTCTCCACCTCAGTCAGTGATGATGCCTCGGTTGCCAATTTGAATGATTTCTTTTTTTAATTTTGCCGCCTTAGTGCAGGCATGGCTTTATAAGTCTCTCCAAATCTGTAATTAGGATACCTAAGTATTCTACTAAATATAAACAAAACTGACGTGGCTTGTACTTACATTTAAAAACCAAGTTGAGATTTAACGCTCGGGCAACTTGTTGGATCCGTTTGGGAGTTTGTTGAGCTCCTTGGCAACCTCCTTCCAGCCTGTTTCAAATTTTGCCCGTGTGGAGATATGGACGGCGTTCTAAAGTCACCAAAAGCGCATCGATCTGCCCCGAAATACGCCTGAAACATTTAAGATATTCATTATGTAAACACAAACTACTTCGGACATACCCAAAATAGGAATCGAAAATTGTTGTAGGTTGTATTTACCTGACGCACACGCTGCTGGCACTCGGGCTCGGGCCTGCGCCTTTGTCACTGTACTCCACCATCGAAATACGGTTCTTTTTAAACAATTCCAATTCAATTTCATTGTCGTATTTTGAGTACAAATAAACTTGACATTGACATCGACAGTTGACAGTTCCCATTTTTTTTTTTTTTTTTATAATTATTTGTGGCTAAGCCACTGGCTTGGTTACGAGACCTTTGTTCCACGTCTGTGTTGCAAGGAAGCGAACTATTTTCTTCTTTGTTATGCGTATTCTTAAAAATGGTATAAGCTACTTACACGTTTCTATGCAAGAAAAGTGTTAACATGATATGGTTTACCTACCTTCTGTACAATTTTCAAAGAAAAATAGTTTTTTTTTTAAATCTTGTCAACAAATTTTCCCTTTAATGAAAGGATTTTTTTCAATTGGCATAATTTTACAATAAAATCACCGCACTATGAATACGAACATCGGTAGCGTACCGGCCACGCTACGTCAAGAAAGTGACCGATTGTGCACGGTAACTCGGCTGTCGAGACTTGCGTTTATCATTAGCGTCGTTACGGCAAGCGTATTTTTACGGTAAGAGTTAACGAATGTTACTTAACGTAACTATCGTTAGCTATGTCGAGACTGCAGGCCCAGGTTGCAATATATTTTATGTTAACACCGTGATTTTGCAGAACCGTGCTTTTTAGCATGGCATATATACGTGAACGTTACCCCAACAGGAAAGTGACTCCTAGAGTGATATGAGTGGAACGTATAGTTAGTGCGTAATCTGCTGTGAATGTGCCCTACATAAAAAATAAGTGCGTGTCGCCGTTTTTGAAAAAAACGAAAAAAATGGTTCCTGCTGGGGTAACGTTGTTCCAGCAGGAAAATTCTAAACGAATGATCGGAATGAGAAATATTGTGCATGGGCAGAGAGCTTATTGTTGTGCAAGAATGTGCGCCGAAAATATAATTAGTGCGTCATCAGGTTTTCGAGATATTGCATTTCCTGCTGGGGTAACGTTTTGCAGAATCGTGTATCTCTAAAACCATTGTATGTGCGCCTGTAGAATAAACATACACGAGTAGCTCTTGATTTGTGCGTATTTGTGCCGGAATTAGATTTAAGAAAATACCTATAATTTTCAAGAAATTGCGCTTTTTTGAAAACCGGAAAAAAAATCACAGCGCCTAAATGAGAAAACGTATAAGCTCGCTGAAAACTGTATGCAGTCCATCTTGGCGCTTGTAATAACCATAAAAAGTTTCAAAAGTATACATGTTTGCGTTATCGAATAATATTGCTGAAAGTCAAAACGAGGGTGTCATAACTTTGGCGGCTAAATACAAGAAACCGACTTAACCCAAGATAGGTAGGTGTAAACCACAAGTATGTGCGTTTAGTCAAAAATATATAGTGAAAATATTCAGCTTGGAATGTTTCCCAATACGTAGATTTAAACAAAAAACAAAACATGTAAACAATGGCTGGTTATCCGACCAAATTCAAATGACTACGAAAAAGCGACGGATTCATACATATCGATGACCTTCTTGATTGGACGTATTAAACCTAAGCTGTTGTCCGTACAGTCGCGTTCAAACGTTTGTTGGTATGGCCAAATTTTGGGGGCTAATTAAAAAATACATTAAATGCACCTTGTGACCATAACAAATGAAAGAGGTTGTTGATGTAGAAATTATTATTTTTATTCTCTTAATTTTGTTTCTTAAAGTAATTATGGCATGATATCACAGATCAAATTACAAACTCTTTAATATTAGAACACATAGTTCAATCAAATTATTTGAACCGTGTGTAGTCATTATTATTTAAAATCACAGATCAGTTTTTCATTTACTTATGTACTAAAATACAAACAGTAAAATTGCATAATCACAGAAAATCACAGATCAGTTGTAAGTATAATATTGGTACTAACTAAACCTATTTATTGTGTAAAAAATATAAAATTTTAAATATACATATAAATTATATTCTTATTATTTCTTATGAGTAATGCGCCGGTCGGTCGGCTGGCTGCGAAATCCCGACCGCGTACTGTAGCATTACACATTACTCGACCAAATTAAGTATGGCACATAACACTCAAACAGTACGCGCGGCGGTGCGGGCGCGCGTTCGCCGTATGTTCAAGCGAGAAGGAGCATGCACCGGTCGGTCCGCTGGCTGCGAACTATTATCTAGAACCGTATTTTTCATGGAATAAGGTTTGTTTTTCTGACACCGCGGACTGCCTAGTGATGTTTAAAATCATGACTCTCGCACTTTAGTTAAGTTATGCCTAGATTAGGGAAAAGATAATTATGAAAGAAAATCGACTATAAGTACATGTTATCAAAAGCAACTGGCAAGTGTACTTTTGACGATTGTCTGTCACATCACAATATAACATCCATATCGCACTATCTCATCTCATGTAATGATGTATGTACGCGAGCATGTAATTACAATTACAATAACCTCGTGTAGCGCTTTCATTTCGCGTCATGTTTGGAGTCATGGTGTAATGTAATATTCCTCGGTATGAAACGTAATGTCATATCACATCACTTTAGAACGCACTGGTTTGCGCATAATGTCACTGTTTACAAAGTGATAACCCAAACGCACTTCCTAGTAAAAAAGCACTTCACATGAGCGACGTTTATGTATCTGTCTCTGTCCCACTAATACAGAGAAAGTACTTACTAGCTAGACAAAGCGACTCCTTGCGACGCGACGTCAGTGGATGGCGCAAAAAAAGGAATGTTCTACTGATGATGAAAAAAAAACTGGCCAAAGGCGAGTCGGACTCGCGCACGAAGAGTTCCGTATCACAATAAACGGCACAAAAATCACGTTTGATGTATGGGGATTAATATTTATTTATTAAAGGGGGACTTAATATTTATTTTATTCTGTTTTTAGTTTTGTTGTTAGGCAATAGAAATACATCATCTGTGAAAATTTCAACTATCTAGATATCACGGTTCATGAGATACATCCTGGTGACACAGACAGACGGACCACGGAGTCTTAGTAATAGGGTCCCGTTTTTACCCTTTGGGTACGGCACCCTAAAAACTCAATGTTAATTTATCTAACCCAAGGTTTAAACCAATGTATGTTGTTTTTTTACTGTTGTGTTAATTGGCTTTTTATTTATAAACTGTATCTGTAGGTTATTTTTATGTAGTAGGTATTTATCACACATATCTTGAACTTTTTTTTAAAACAGCCGCCATCATATTTTGGTCTCTGAAGTACTTTTTTCTACTAATATTATAAAGGCAAATATCTGGATGTGTTCACAACATACTGAATGTATTTTAATTAAATTTGGAATAAAGAATATAGGTTAGAGCTTGGCACACTTTTCTAATATACTTACCTAATCAAGTGCAAAGTCACGGAAACAGCTAGTAGAATATAATCCATCAACTTATTTTTTTTATAACTTTTCTACCTCAGTGTACTCAGGCACAACACGCTACAACCGGTTCGTAAGTAAAGTTAAGAAGGTCATCGTTATGTATTAATCCGTCGCGTTTTCGTAGTCATTTGAATTTGGTCGGATAACCAGCCATTGTTTACATGTTTTGTTTTTTGTTTAAATCTACGTATTGGGAAACATTCCAAGCTGAATATTTTCACTATATATTTTTGACTAAACGCACATACTTGTGGTTTACACCTACCTATCTTGGGTTAAGTCGGTTTCTTGTATTTAGCCGCCAAAGTTATGACACCCTCGTTTTGACTTTCAGCAATATTATTCGATAACGCAAACATGTATGCTTTTGAAACTTTTTATGGTTATAACAAGCGTCAAGATGGACTGAATACAGTTTTCAGTGAGCTTATACGTTTTCTCATTTAGGCGCTGTGATTTTTTTCCGGTTTTCAAAAAAGCGCAATTTCTTGAAAATTATAGGTATTTTCTTAAATCTAATTCCGGCACAAATACGCACAAATCAAGAGCTACTCGTGTATGTTTATTCTACAGGCGCACATACAATGGTTTTAGAGATACACGATTCTGCAAAACGTTACTCCAGCAGGAAATGCAATATCTCGAAAACCTGATGACGCACTAATTATATTTTCGGCGCACATTCTTGCACAACTATAAGCTCTCTGCCCATGCACAATATTTCTCATTCCGATCATTCGTTAAATTCGTTAAATTCGACATTTTTCACAAATAACTCAAATTATTAAGACTAACTTTCCTTTTTTTGCCGCGCTTTATGTTCGCAGGTTAAAGGAGAAGCAAAGGTATGAAGCCGTTAAACAGCCTGACAGGAAAAATATAAAATTCAAATATATTTTAACACGTTCCCTGCGCCATCATTTTCAAAGAACTTTCAGCTGGTGCTTTGGAGACCTAAAAGATCTCGAAACTAACCTACCTTTTGGTGCGTTTGAGACCTAATCAGTCTCCTAAAGATACAGTTTTGAAAATAATTTATATCTTCCAAAAAAAACAATCAAATATATTTTGAAGTTTTTGTGGGTGAAAGATAGTCTATTGCTTTATATTTTGCTAGGTTCGCACGCAGTTATGACATTTGAATAAACTACAAATACCAAAAAAAAAAATGATATCGATTGTATCTCGTACCGCAACCGAAGATAGTTCAATATGTGTAGTAAGTAGTGATGGGTATAAAATAATATCTCAGTTGTCGATTGAAAAAGTTTTTGTAGTATTCGTCATCAATAATGTGGTGTAGTATTCGTCATCAATAATGTGGTGTAGTATTCGTCATCAATAATGTGGTATTATTGTTACTACTTTTTGGACTGGATATCGTATTCTGAAGCACACTAAATCGTTTTCCAGTACATGGGCTGATATATATATTATTTTCATTACTTAGCTGCGTGTGCTCCAACGTAGAAAGGTTCATCATTTTCTTTTTAGGTGCATCAAATATTTCATAATCAGAATCACTGTCATTATTAGCCAATGGGGGCAAATTTGAACATTTTCCAAAAAAAATATTTTACTGGACGATGCAGCAGTATAATACGGCGTTGATTTTTTGTTAGAAATCTCACCAAAATAAATAGATTTTTTACACTTTTTCTTTTAAAAGCACTCATTGTACAACAAAAATGATAATCAACACGTAGGTATATACGCGAGTGTTATTTCGCAAAAGTGCGCGCGATCTCCCACGTCGATGCTAGGACAACACTAAAACGAGTCACGCAGCGCCCGCGCCGCCCACCTTCCCTCTCTTGCGTCTACGAGGCGTACGATTCCACGAGTACCGACATATCTCCTAACGCAAAGAATGAAAATAATTACAGTACTGTGCGTTAGGGACCTAATCCATCTCTAATTTCTTTTTTAATGTCCTTGAATTCAACTTTAAGTAGGAAGCAAATATGTATATTTGTCCTACTCATACCTAAAGAACTTTACACGTTAGATCCTCCCGCAAGGAGTGAAACAACACGATTATGTTCAACGCACAATACAAAAGTCCTGCAAGAGATCTGATAGATCTCGTAATGCAACGAACGTGTTAATTAAGAACACAAATAAAATGTTAACTTGTTCATAAAAGTAATATTTGCTTAAAATAATCATGTTTATTAGTATTATTCTTTTTATAAACACAATTTAAATATTAAAAAAATATTTACGCTGTAAAGACGCAAATCAAAATGACGAGATTAAAAAAAAACACGCCTGCTCTGTATTTGTCAGTGGTGTTTTTTTTTTAAATTTCTTATGTTTTAATCGAATTACCGCACGCGTGCTGTAATCTTATTACCGCGAAATATGTTGCATATCGAACCTAATCGTAGTGCAATAAGAGCTAGTTTTCGAGGAAGTGTATTGAAAAAAATGATGCGACGTGTCCTGTCCATGCTGAAAATCAAGTGACTAATATCCGTCAATGACTTTTGTAACTGGTCTTAAAGTCGATTAGTAGTGTATGGGCGAATGTAAACTATTACCTGCAAAATCCCGGGCGAAATATATGAAAGCCTATGGTAATTTTATTGAATGGAGTAATGCAAGAGGTGCCATGAATTTTCAGTATCTGTGTTTTTGGCCTACTTCCAATAATTAGCCAAAACTAAACAACCTTCCACTCTTTGGAGTACTTACTCAATGCTAAAATCCACAGTCAGTTCTAATAACAACGTGTAACTGGACACATAATATTTTAAATTAATAGCGTATCTGAAGAGAATGTCTGATGGATTTATATCTAAAAAAATCAAAGTGTTCTCAGTCAAAAAAGTAAAGGGTTTCCATAATGAGGCACCCGAAAAAGTCTTTCTTGTCGTAAAAGTACTACTTTGTATATGGTGGATTAGTACCTAAATTATAACCATAGTGTTTTAAAAGGGTGCGTCTCCTATAATATAAAGTTATTTGGTATATTTTCATTTCAAAAACGTTCACAAAATATAATAAACGTGAGATTTATTAAACCAACTGTTGATATAATCCGTCCGTGCTCCGTAGACCAATTGGTCAAATTTCAATTGGTCTACGGAGCACCGACGGATTATATCAACAGTTGGTTTATTAAATCTCACGTTTATTATATTTTCAACTGGGCCATGGAGAACACTGGTCGGAAACCAAAACTATGTTCCATTATCACATTATAAACCTGAGTTCACACCAGTTTCTTATACTTTGGGTTAAAAGAAGCCTTTGTTATTTTTTTGGTTCACATCAAACTGATTTAAAAAATATTATAAATGAATAAATAGGTACAATATAAGGTTAGCTAATTATAGTTTATAATAAAATCTTCAATGAAAAGAAAATAACTTATTCTAAGAGCTTATGGTCATCCCCCAGGTTCTTAATATAAGACATCCAATATCTATATTTTACAAGCATATTTACAAAATTCGTAATCGCTTTAGTTAAAACATTTATAAACTCTAAAACTTATTTGGTATAACGTTATTGGATAAAGCGTTTATTTAATCGAAAATCATTCGGCCTATCGTTTAATAGTATATTATGCAACTAGTGAATAAAAGACGGATTTAAAGCGAGGGCCATAGATGAATCAAGAGCAAGTGAAGGATTCTAAAGACTGAATCACGACCGTAGGGAGTGATTCATGATGATTGAATCACGAGCATAGCGAGTGATTCAAGTGTTAGAATCATGAGCGACGCGAGTGATTCATGGTCCTCGATATAAATCCGTTTTATTCAAGAGTTGCATACTATATTTTATACCATGACTTCGAGAAAAAGAAAGATTTAAGCGAAAAGCACAAGGAATATTACGAGTAATAAATAAATGAATGGTTTTTACCTTCAAAATTTACATAAAATGTGAAACCCTGACCCCTGAGCTAGGTAACAGCACCTGTGTTTCAGGGGTCACTGACCACCTCCGTTACGTTACATAATTATAATTAATTAAATACCTTTGCAATTAATATAAGAATTACAATCCAAACAAGTACTCAATAAATATCTTAGACTAAAATCAAAATTATTATTAAAATCCTAAATAACAAACTCAAAATTAAAATCGAAGAAGGAATTTGTGTATCGAGTATTTTTTGCGCAAGGAGGCGCAAGGAGGTTACATAGCATTGAGATGGACGTCTAATACATTGGTGTGTTCCAAATTCAAAAACCAAAACAGTGATTAAAATGCTTTTTATTCACTGTTTTCAGTGAATAAAATAAGCTTTTTAGAGGGGGAATGGTATAAAATATAATTATAATATTGATACCATAATAAGGTTAACACCCCGATTCTAAGCAATCCGACTCGGACGGGTTATATTAGGTTAGAAGGTTAAGGCGGGAGCGGAGCGGAGTGCCAGGTCCTCTCTATGTTGGTGAATCATTTGGGTTAGGTTTGGTTAGAACAGTGACCATTATCGCGCGAAGGCGAACGAGTGAAGCGAGCGTGCTGCGGAAGCGTCGTGTCAGAAACGAATTGCTGCAAAATCGACTCCACGTAGTCTTGTCTGCGCCTACCCCTAGAATGTTATTAAAATCGCGAAGGGCCGAGGCGGCCTGCGATCTGAGGAGCAGGTGGTTTTAACAGTCGCCGCCGCAGCTGAGGCTGCCGAAGCCGCGGTGGTGAGCGTGAAACACATCTGCGACGATAAACAGCATGGGACCGCCGGAGCCGTGACAGAAACCATGCCAGCTGCATGTTGGATGCTTGCTGCATGCTTGCTTGCATGCTGCATGTATGGTGTATGCTTGTTTGCATGCCTGCTGCATGCATAGTGTAACCTTGTTTGCATGTTTTTTACAGGGCAATAAAAACCACATATGTTCAAAATCAATTGTTTTGATTCATACATCGTTTTTGTTTTGTGTTCTTACATCATATTAAACTAAATAGGTTTTATGTATTTTGATTGGTAGGATATCAAATAATTTTATATTCAATGTATGTTATTCATAAAAAAAATTTTTTTTATTTATTTCAATCGTGTATTCTAGTAGCTGATCATTATATAAAAAAAATAGATTCATTTGTTCTAACTTGTAAATATTAGAGATTTTGTAATTATATTAGCTTTGATTAGAAACTGGAGTCTTTGAATTTGAAATGATAGGTCAGTGGGGATTATTGGGATTCGACGTATGAACACGCTTTCCTCTTTTTTTCATACCTGTTAATATATTGACACCTATATTTTTTGCCCATATTGTGTAATACGAAGCCTCATCCCAATATATAATCTAAATAAATATGTTGGTCTCAATCATTTGTAATCAAAAACATGCCTGCAAAGTTTCAACCAAATCGGCAGCCGCAATAAAAAGTTTCATACAAAGTTCAGTTTGCCCCATTACCCCCTTAAAATTCGCAAAAATCCTTCCTTAAATAACGTTTACTATCTTTATACTACCACCTGCCAAAATTCTGCTTCATGAAGAAAATTTGTAGGTACATCTTATCTTAACAACTCCAACCCCCTTTTAGGGGTTAATAAAAAAAACAATACACTTTAATTATTTGTTACGGCAGTATTACCGCAAAATTTGAAGTGAATCAATCAGTGGAAGGTTGGTTCCCGTGAGTCGGAACCGGTAGTCCACAGAGTACTTTTTTTATATATGAAATAGAGGTCTATCTCCGCTACAAAATTGAGAAACGGAAAGTGTCGCCCTCTGGATACAGGTTTTGAAACTATTGCCAACATACTTGTTTTAATAAATTTTAGGGAACAAAAAGTGCCACGGTTCGCGAGAATCGAACCAGTATTCATTTGTATGTCAGTCTGACGCTGTACGAATAGGCTATTCAGACGTTGCAAATGAGAATGAAAATTAAGATTACTTGCTGGTACTTATTTCAAATTGTACATCATGAATACCGCCATCTCTGTGCTGGTTGTCTAGTTAACGTACGATATAATAACGACAAATTAAAATGTCATTTAAATGTATGGAGTGGCAATACTTTTGGTGTCCAACCTAATTTTATACACATATATTAGAACAATTACTCGTTTGCCACTATTAAGATTGTCACCCCTGCGGTAGTCGCAGAGTTCGCGGTGAGTAAAAAAGCAAAAAACAATACATTTGATTGACACAGATATTCGGGGGCGCCAGGCGAGGGGCCCGCGGGGAAGGGGTGGTTTGTGGTTGGCTGATTGCAATCACAGATAAAATAACAGTACATTACTGCCGCGGTCTATAATGACTACTTTGCTGGTCGTGGTGATTATGGCCGACAGCGCAGCGTAGCGCAGCTCCAGGCCGACACAGCGCGGTCAGCGTGCAGCGCTTGATGGACGAGCTGAGATTACGAGCCTTTACAGCGAGGACAACAAGAGCTGCAATGATGGCCAAGCTGAAAGGCCTAGAGCGTAGCTAGGCTAGCTCGAGGCAATCATAGCGTGAACAGCGAAGCAGTCATTGTGGGCCAAGGTTTGTATAGTGCTTTACTCAAAAATGCAAGTACCTAATCTAAATAAAACCAGCAAGTAATTTAAATAAAAAATATATTAATTAACAAGAATTATAATTAAAATGACAATTATGAAAAATACAGTTACTAAAATTCAACACCGACTTTCCCGGCTTGATATTACTAATAATTTGCGATAATTGTAATGTGTTTGACTGCCGTATTATTGAAAAGAAAAACATTTTTGGTTAAAGATTTAGATTTCTGATTTTCCGCTGCACAAATTTTTCTTATGCAACCATGAAATCCAACTGGGAAGCGCGGGAAACTTTCAACTTGGCGGACGCGTATTTTTTGGATTAAAATTTTAAACAAAATTTTAACCTGTATATAATAGATATTTATTTGGAAAAAGTTCACAATTATATATTAGATCAGTAGTAGTAGTAGTTAAGATTTAGTTTTGTACATTCTTCGGTAGTGGTAAGTTTTTTCAATTCTCTTTAGCGTATAAGGATGAAAGACCCGCCGGACCCGGGGGACTTTGTTCCCCCGGCCGGTGTTTTTGTCACAGTACAATCAAATGAATCGGGTATGGACACTGATGGGTCATCTGTTTCTGCTCGAAATTTAAAAAGAAGCCGCGTGCAAGTTTGTAAGCACTGCAATAAACGTCGTCGTACCCGTAAAAATCACGGTTCCGAGTCTTCGGGTTGTGGTTGTATAGAGTCAAACTCCTCTGATGTTGTGGAATCTGCGCCTATCCATTTAGAAAATAAAATAAGTAATGTATTGCCTAATGATATTCCCGCTCCTTCCACGGTTAATCCCACGCAGATAGGGCGAAAATCCTATGATAAAACGGACAGCGCGCCTTTTGTAATTCATGTTCAAAAAATAACAACTTCACCAGATGATAGTACGACATTGCACCCAGTCACATTTGGCAAGTTTTTAAAGAGTAATGCCTTCCATAACATTATTAATGGTAGCGTCAAAAAAATCGGGCGCAATAAGATTTCTTTATCCTTTTCTAATTTCGTTGAAGCAAATTCCTTCATTACTCACAATAGTCTCGAAAAATATAATTTTAAAGCTTTTATACCTACTTTTAACGTTACTAGAATGGGCTTAGTACGTGGTGTTCCTGCAGAATGGTCTCCGGAGGAAGTTATTGATAATATATCAGTACCAATTGGTTGCGGTCCAATTTTAAAAGTCAGACGCCTTAATTTTAAAACTATTGTTGATGGTTCAACCATTTGGAAACCATCCCAATCCATAGTTGTTACGTTTGACGGGCAGGTCTTACCAAAAAGAATATTTATGTGCTATAATGCTTTACCTGTAGAGCTATACATTTTCCCCACCATACAGTGCTACAATTGTTGTAGATTTGGTCACACTAAAATTCAGTGCAGGTCTAAACCCCGTTGCTATAAATGTGGCCAAGGTCATTCTGGAGACAGTTGCGACAAAGAACAAGGAAGTACATCTTGCTGCCTTTGCTCTGGATTACATTTTGCTATTAATAAGTCTTGCCCAGAATTCTCGAGGCAAAAATTAATTAAAACATACATGGCACAAAGTTCAGTATCATATGCTGAAGCTGCTAAAATTCATCCCCCAGTAACAAAATCATATGCTGATGCACTTTTATCTTCGCCTTCCAAAAATTTTGTAAATTCTGCTTCAATCTATTCACCCAATAAAACACCTACTTCAACTAGCTATAAAAAGACGGTCTTTCTCAAACCTAATTCCCCTCCTAAATCTGTACAAGGTTATAATAAAGTGGCTCATAATGCCATCATTAAGGATTTTAATATTCCCCAGCCATCGAATGGTTGTGCTCTTTCTAACAATCTTAATAATGAAATCAAAGACACAAATTTTTCTATAAACGATTTTCTTTCTGCATTACAGAATCTTCTCTCTCAGTTCAATATTTCACCGTCCAACGTAGCCTCATCTTTCTATGAATCTCAATCCATTCATAATGGACAACACATCCAAAATAATCCAGTGGAACTGCCGCAGTCTAATAAACAAAAAGAGTGATGTTATACATCTTTTAAACAAATATGAGCCATTTGCCTTTGCCTTTGCAGAGACTTGGCTCAAACCTAATCATATTTTTAAAATCAATGGTTATTTAACCATTAGAGAGGATAGATCTGATGGGTATGGTGGAGTAGCTATACTTATCAAGAATTCTATCCCATTCTCTATTATTACATTACCTCCTCACAGTGAGGATATTTCAATTGTAGCTATTAAAGTGCATCATACTTGTCTTGTTTCGATTTATGTTCCTCACCCTTCTTCTTCAGTTCTGCAAGAGATGAATAATCTCTTTTCTTTTCTTCCAAAGCCATTCTTAATATTGGGGGACCTTAATTGTCATCACCAATTGTGGGGTTGTTCGACTTCCACTTGTTATGGGGATGAATTACTAGATATAATAGACCTACATAATTTATGCATTTTGAACTCAGGAGCTGCTACTCGTCGTTGTAGTCCCAATCAGAACCAAAGTGCAATTGATCTTTCTATCTGTTCACCAAGCTTAGCTTCTTCATTAACTTGGGACATTCTAAACTCCACTTATGGTAGTGACCATTTCCCAATAATCATTTCTTATCCTCTTTCTAAACCAAAGGCACCATTAAGGAGATCTAATTTAAAACATAAACTACCTAATAAAAATACTAATGACTGGGACAAATTTAGAAACATTGTTGACAGAAAACTTTGCACCTTGCCTGTTATTGCTGATGGCAATGAAAATAGTTGTGCTGAAGCTTTAGCACACATATTAATTGCAGCGGCAGATGAAGTTTTTCCTGTAAAAAATAACAACATGAGCACAATTCCTTCACCTCCATGGTGGGACTCAGAGTGCACAGAATTGATTAAAAAACGTAAAGAGGCTGAATTTAACTATAACCATGATATGTCTGATATTAATTTTGAAACCGTAAGTAAAATAATTAATGAAACTTCTAAAATATTTAAGAAGAAAAAATTTGAATCTTGGCGTAACTTTTGCTCATCAATTTCACCGAATACTCACCCTACGATTGTCTGGCGCAATATTCGTAGATTTAGGTCTATTTACCACAACCCTTCTCCTATTCCTGATTCTTTAGCCAGTGACTTTTTAGATAAATTAGCTCCTCCTTGGGTACCTGAGGATATTAACCCTATCCTGTCTCCCTTATCTTTATCTAATAACCAAGACACTTCAGACACACATTCGACGCTAGATCTTCCTTTCTCTCTCACTGAATTAAAGGGTGTTATTCATAGAACTAAGGATTCTGCGCCGGGCATTGATGGCATCCCGTATTCCTTTTTTGCTAATTTGAATGACAATGTCCTCAATTATTATTTAGAACTTATTAATTCTATCATGATTACAAGAAACATCCCAGTTGAATGGAAACGTCAAATGGTGTTGCCATTCCTTAAACCAAATAAAACTCCATCGGATGCTGCCTCGTACCGACCCATAGTTTTGTCTTCAATTCTGATGAAATTAGCAGAACACTTAATTAAGAATCGCCTAGAATGGTATGTTGAAAGTAAGGGCCTTTTGGCGGCATCACAATATGGCTTTAGAAAAGGTAAAAGCACCACTGACTGCTTAAGTATTTGTACGGTTCGTACACTTGCAGAGTTGTTGTTGTTGAGGTTGAAGCACGAAGAGAAAAGATCACTCAGTTTTCGTTAGATTTATTACGTATTTTTGTGTTTACAAGTAATACTGTTGACGATTCCTTTCTCTAATGTTAGTCACCGCGTAGCAGTTATCGTACTCATTGATTTAAAGTGTTTCATGTGTATTTATAATATTATTGGAATGACGCACGTATGGTGCACGGCACCGCGTCAGCAAAATATGTACAGTTTTAGACTGTACATCTTGGCAACCCAAAAAGAAGAAACCAACGAGAAGAGAAAGGAAAAGTCATCACAAAGTTAGTTAAGTAATTAATCAATCAAATAGAAAGGCGATGTTCCTGTTCCCAGGTTGAGGCTCCCGCCGCAAGTCCTTTGTTGTTTGTGCTGCGACGGTTCATGCTGCTGGCACTCTGTTTTGCGGAAAACTTGAAGTTCAATATCTTCAGGTTGACTCGAAGTTTTGTTCTTAGCGTTGTGTGTGCAATAGTGTGGACAACGATTTCTCCCAACCACGACAAGTACGACTATGATGGCGATCGCCAGCAAAGAGTAACTTATGGCATATTGATGAATGTCGTGACTTGTTAGTGTTGGTAGTGAAGCTTCATTTTGCCGTTGAGTTGCAATTTTCTGATCAATTGTTACAATTTCCTGATCCGTAGCCTTTGACTGAAGGATATTTGGAGCATAACGATATGTTAAGTTCACTATCTTGTTAATAGATGTATCAAATGTTGGAGCTGTAAACTCATAATCCATCTTCATATGACTGCTGTATCGGCGTTGAGCGTAGATGGTTAAGTCGTTGGATTGCAGTACGCATCCCTGAGATAATGTCACTTATGCTCGATAATGCAATGGTTTGTGATGTGACGTCGTTGCTACATATGATTCGTAATGCACACGTTTCGCAGCAAATCGCCAGCCAGCTGTTTTGAGTTTGTAACTCTATCCAAGTGTCTTTGCATGACGCGCGTTCGACGTCACAAGGTTCATTGTTTTGATGCGATAGCAGTTTTGCCTCACAAGGAGCGTTTTTGCTGTGTAGGTCAAATGATGGCAGGTTTTTCTTGCATAAGAAATTCTGCGATTTTTGTTGCATGCAGTGTTTCAAGTCATCTTTGGACATAGACACGTAAATGTTCTTCTTGAAGTTGACAGCGATGTACTCGTTTGATAACTGCACATATGTAGTTTCCTTAGCATTGTTAACCGGTAAAGGTATCGCTTGGTATATTACGAAATCTTCGTTAGCTACAAGTGGAATATGTGCTTCGAAAAGAAAGTAATTTTCAGTAACTCGTGCTTTCACATTGATCAGCTTGTAGATATCTTTAATGTTTTCTTTGTAGTTCTCAACTGGTAGCGATAAAGATTTCGGAAGGCTTCCGGATATTTCCGTTAATTTTTGAATCAGACGCACCGGACTTATCAGATGGACATCTACATGACCTTGGTAGACGTTAGTTAGAGTATTAAACAGCATCTCCTGGAACGTCCTCAAGCTGTTGATCAATAGGTACGTCGTTAGCGAAGCAGAGTTGAGGTAGGTAGTAGCCGAAAGTATTTCCATTTCCGTTTCGATGGATGCTATATTTTTATTGGTCTGATTGATAAAGTTATCAATGGAGTTGAATTGACGCTGAATATTGTCTTCAGTTTGTTTCAATACTTGATTCTCAAGCTCCACAATCGTTGTTTGATTTTTTAATAACTCAAGTAAGTAGTTCTCATTGGTTTGCAGAGATTGAATATCGTTTTGATATTTCTTAGCGAATTGTTGGTCCAATATCCCAAACAGACTGTTAGCTATGTAGCCGACTCCGTCGACTAGACCCCGTTTCTTCCTGTTGCTCAGGTGTTTGTGGGGATTTATAAGTATAGAGTTGTAGTAGTTTAGAAGTTCTAGTTCATGATTTAATTGTTCCATGGTTGATCTGCAGTGTTGTAGATTCGTTTTTTGGCATAAGTTGTGAATATTCTCGAAGTAAGTTTGAGTACGACGAGTCCCATCCCAATAGTTTGTTAGGTTGTAGTACATCATTAGTATCCATTCATCGTGCACTACTTGCATTTTGCCGACGGTGTCATAGTATATGGGCCGCTCGCGTTCCAGACTTGTAATCTGAGTGGTCGCCGCCGGCGCTCCGCGCGTGCCATCGGTGGCGGTATAAGATCCCGTTACAAATGTAAACAATGATAACATTGTTATTAGTAACGTTGAGATAAGATTCTTTGACTTCTTCCGCCGTTCGTTTTTCGATTTCTGTGGAGGCTTATTTTTCATTTCGTTTTCTTTGGTTTCCTCAGTTTCAGAGTTCAATGGTAATGGCGACAGTTTTGTTATTGGGCGCTTTATGATTCCTGCTTGAGTTTTAACAGTAGTTACTCGAACATATCCATCAGATCCTGGATGTGTTTCCAGAATCCGACCTAGGGCCCATTTTCCCGGCGGTAGATTGTTTTCTTTCACCAGTACTACATCGCCTTCTTTAACGTTTCTAGAAGGCTTGTTCCACTTACTACGTGTTTGTAGAGTGGTAAGGTAATCGTTTGACCAGCTTTTCCAATATTGTTGAAACATATGCTCGGTAAGCTGCCATCTACGGCGTAAATCAATGTTTTTTACGTCACTGTAATCCGAGAGTGGCATGGACAATATTGGGCTTCCTGTAAGGAAATGTCCAGGCGTTAGGCAGTTGTAGAACTCTTCTGGATCTTCAGTTAGCGGGCACAGAGGTCTTGAATTCATGCAGGCTTCTATTTTTGCTAAAATCGTTATGAACTCCTCGTACGTTAGTTTTTGGTCCCCCAGTACTCGTCGCAGATGGTGCTTCATAGACTTGACGGCAGCTTCCCACAGACCGCCAGCAGTTGGCCAGGCGGGGGCGTTGAAATGCCACTCCACCTCCAATTTGGCCAGTTCGTTGAAAACATCTGGTTTCAGTAGTTGTTTGAACTCTTCGAATTCCTGACGAAGCACCTTTGCAGCGCCGATAAAATTTGTACCACAGTCAGAGTACATGTGTTTCGGGGTGCCGCGTCTCGCACATAGTCTTTGGAAGGCCGCCATAAACGTTTCTGTGCTAAGGTCTGATACGAGTTCAATATGAACAGCTTTCGTCGCCATACATATAAATATGGCTATGTATCCCTTTGAAGTTTTTACGCCTCTACCCTTGTTGTGTTTAACATCCACATGACCGGTAAAGTCTACTCCTGTGTGCGTGAAAGGGCGGCACGGAGTGATCCTTTGCGGTGGTAGGTCACCCATCAGTTGATAGCTATCTGTCTTGTTGAAGCGATGGCAGCGTACACATCTTCGAAGTTGGTTCTTGACAGCCCGGTTGCCGCCAACGATCCAGTAACGCTGTCTAATATAAGTCAGCGTTAGCCGAGCTCCTCCATGTAATGTGGCTGAATGTGCTTGTTCTATAAGAAGTTGTGTAAATCTTCCTTTATGTGGTACGATTATTGGATTCTTCATATCCCCAGTTAATCTTGAGTGTTTAAGACGACCTCCGACACAGATGATGCCCGCTTTGTTTACATAAGGATTCAATTTGCAAATTGCGCTTTTCTTTGATACTGTTTCGTTGTTAACGATTTGTTTGTATTCAGAATTGAACTGCAATCGCTGCGCTTGAATAATGATACTAATGCGCGCTGCGCTTAGTTCACTTGTTGTTAGGTACGTAGTTTCCGATTTCGTCCTATTGCGCACATTTGTAATGAAGCGTAATATCCATGCGATGACCCTGTTTGCTTGTGTCAATGAGCTGCATTTGCTCAATAAATTGATAATTATATTATGATCGATATTTTCTTGCGTGATTTTAGCGTGGTTTAAGCCGCCAAAATTCGTTTGGAAAGTGCAAGGCATATCTGCCGGCGGATCTTGTTTTGTTAAGAACTCTGGGCCTTGCCACCACAGGTTGAAGTTTACTAGTTTGCTTGGCAAAAGACCTCTTGAGGCGCAGTCTGCTGGATTTTGCTCTGATTTGACATAATGCCACTGAGCTGCAGGAATGACGTTTTTGATCTTTGTAACTCTGTTGGCTACGTAAGTTTCCCATCTTGATGTTTCGCCTTGAATCCACGCGAGGACCACTTGAGAATCCGACCAAGCCCGTGTTGATATGTTATATCCACAGAATGTTTCCTTGGTTTTCTCCATCAAGTCAGCTAGTAGCTGAGCACCACACAGTTCCAGTCTTGGTAGTGTTGTTTTCTGAGTCAGTGGAGCCACCCTTGTTCGAGCAGCAAGTAGAGTTACGATGGGTTGGCCATGTTCGTTGAACACCTTGCTGTAAATAACGCAAGCGTACGCCTTTACACTTGCGTCGCAGAAGCCTAGCAATTCGACACCTTGTTGTGTGTCGCCAATCCATCTATTTATCGTTATTTTATTAATGAACGGCAGTTCTGTTTTTAGGTTCAGCCACTCAGATTCAATGTTGCTGGGCACTATGTCATCCCAGCTAAGTTTACTCATCCAGACTTTCTGGAATAGTAGTTTGGCCTTGACCGTTACTGGGGAGAGCCAACCCAATGGGTCGTAAAATCTTGATATGGCTGAGAGTAAAGATCTCTTTGTTAGTTGTTTGGAGTTTTCCACAGGCCAGTTAAAGTGGAAGTTGTCGCTGTTTGGATTCCAACCGAGGCCTAACGTTTTGCTTGATTCTTCCCCTTTAAAATCAAACATGGTTTGAGTTGAAATTTGATCCTTGCGTAAGTCTTCCAGTATAGCGCGGTCATTGGCTGTCCACTTCCGTAAATTCATGCCTCCTCCTTTTAACAGTTGGATCAAGGAGTTTTGCAGTTTTTTCGCTTCTGTGAGGTTGTTATGGCCGCTAATGACGTCATCTACGTAGCATTCTTCTATGAGTGTCTTGGCAGCTGCCGGATGTTTGTGACCGTCGTCAATGGCTAGTTGCTTCAATGTTCGCATAGCTAGCCATGGTGCGCATTTGGTCCCGTAGGTTACTGTGCAGAGCTGGTAATCGCGAAGATGTTGATCTCGTGAGTCCCGCCATACAATTCTCTGTAGATGTTGTTGTTCTTTTGAAATCCAAATGCAGCGGTACATCTTTTCAATGTCAGCCGTAAATGCGTATTTATACGTTCGCCATTTCAGTATAAGGGCCTGAATGTCCTTTTGTAAGTTGGCGCCTTTTTCCATGACGTTGTTCAGGCTGACGCCAGTCGTAGTTTTTTGAGAGGCGTTAAATACGACCCTCAACTTTGTTGTTGTCGAGTTTTCTCTCAAGACCCCGTGGTGCGGTAAGAAGTAGACGTCAGTAGGTATCTGAGGTGCTAATTTCATGTGACCCAGATCCGCGTACTCTTCCATGAATTTTTTGTACATGGAGGAAAGCTTTTCGTTCTTCTCTAGCCGTTTTTCCAACTGTAGAAACTGCGAAACCGCAATTGTTCTAGACTTGCCTAGTTTCTCTTTGTAGTCTGGAACTAGAGGCATTTTGACGATGTACTTTCCGTCAAATGATCTTCTTACAGTTTCGTTATAAAATTGTTCACACTGGTCATCTTTGGGGATATCTTTAGTTTTTTGAATTTCTTCATTCTCCCAAAATTTTGTTAAATCCTCTAAGTTGACTACAGTAACGTGGCAGTTAAACGTTTGCTTCATCTTTCCGCATAAAATCCACCCAATTTGCGTTTGTTGTGCAACTGGGGAGCTGTTATTGCCTTTCAATACACCTCCTAGGATAATTTCGGAGTATACGTCGGCTCCTAGTAATAGGTCGATTTGCCGAGATACGTTGAAGTCAGGATCTGCAAGTTTCAAGTTTTTCAAGTGACTCCATGCACCTTTCTCGAACGTTTTCATAGGCAGGTTGTTTGTTAGCTTCGTCATAATAAGTGCTTGAGTTTCAAAGTTATAATCGGAGTGAATCGATTGACAGGTAAGTTTCAGTTTTCCCCTGCATTCTCTGGAAACAGAGCCGATTCCCGATACTGATGCGTTGATCCCGCGCCGAGGAAGACGTAATATTTGTGCAGCGTTTTCTGTTATCAAGTTCACCTGTGAGCCTTGATCGAGCAACGCACGTAGTGTTACATAAATCCCATCTGCAGATTTTATTCTCAGCTGGACCGTAGTCAGTAGAACCTCCATGTTGTCTTTAGACAAATGGTTAGATGTTGGTTGTTGAGATGAAGGGCGTTGTTCAACATTGTTTTTTCTAGTCGCTGACGTTATGGTTTGGTTGTCCGGATTGTGCAATAGTGTGTTGTGTTTCAAGTTACATTCTTTGCACATTTTCGTGGATTTGCACTCGTCATTTCCGTGGCTGAATAAACAGTTTTTGCACAGCACTTTCCGATATAGTGATTAAGTCAATCTTGGAGATGACACGGTGAATCGCGTTGAAATTGCATTCTTGCTTGTTAAGCAAGAGTTGTATGTTGCTGTCGTCATCTTCTGAAGTCCCACCTAGGTCGAACTTCACGTTTTGTTTGCTCAAAGTCGTCAGTTTGCTAGTTATGTCTGTTTTAGTTGATAAGAACATTTCTTTAGTTTTTTCGTAGACGTCGTCCTTGAAATATGCTATGTTCTTATCTTCTAGTTCGAGCAACAGTTGGGCATGCCTGCCTTCGAAGTCTTGCCATTGGTTTTCTAGCGACGACAAGCGTTTCTTCAGGTATTCCACAGATTTTCGTGATGATGAATCCTTGCGATAGTTGACACATAATGCTTTGATGTTATCGAAGCACGTTGACTGCAATTCTAGCATATCCATGTTGATGCTTGCTGACACGTCGTTGACTGTGGCAGGAGAGCGTTGCGTTGTATTGCGAAGGCTACTGCGTTGCTTGTAGTCTTCTCCGTTTCAAATCTTGAAATCGTTGACTTACTTGATTTGAAATGGTCAGTGGAACTCAGCACCCTTGCACCTCTGTCACGATATTATGCGACTTCTCAATCTAGCTGGGGCGACCCGCTTCTGGGAGACCAGCTAAACCGATTCGCTACCGTAAAGAGACACAGTGGCACCAATATCCGGCTCGAAGGACCAAAAAATGTACGGTTCGTACACTTGCAGAGTTGTTGTTGTTGAGGTTGAAGCACGAAGAGAAAAGATCACTCAGTTTTCGTTAGATTTATTACGTATTTTTGTGTTTACAAGTAATACTGTTGACGATTCCTTTCTCTAATGTTAGTCACCGCGTAGCAGTTATCGTACTCATTGATTTAAAGTGTTTCATGTGTATTTATAATATTATTGGAATGACGCACGTATGGTGCACGGCACCGCGTCAGCAAAATATGTACAGTTTTAGACTGTACAGTATTTTTTCATCCGATATTCGGCTATCCTTCTCTGATAACCAATCCACTGTTGCAGTTTTCCTAGATATTAATGCAGCTTATGATAATGTCGTATTATCAGTTTTACAAAATAAATTAAAAGCCTTGGAGGTTCCCTCGAATTTGACGAATTTTATTATTAACATCCTGACTGAACGCTCTGTTAACATGTTAATTGGAGATCATGATGTCACCTATCTTGTATGGAGAGGTCTCCCACAGGGTTCTGTGCTCAGTCCCCTTCTTTACAATATTTACACTTTCGATTTGGACTCTTCCTTATCTAGTCATGTTAAGGTTCTTCAATATGCTGACGATTTATTATTATATTCTTCAAGTGAATCTGTTGAACAAGCTAGTTGTGCTATAAATTCTGCTTTATCTACTTTAGAGTCATGGTTATATTTAAATGGTTTGGATTTGTCCACGTCTAAAAGCGCGGCTGTTTTATTTACCAGGAAGAGAATTATTCCCGTAGTAAACCTTTTCTTTAAGGGAATGCTTATTCCAGTTAAAGATAAATTCAGGTATCTAGGTGTAATATTTGACTCTAAATTAAGCTGGGTTCCTCATTGCGACTTTATTATTAATAAATGCGAAAATCACTTAAATATGCTCAGATGCCTCTCAGGTGTATGGTGGGGAGCACATCCCTATTCTTTAAAACTCATTTTCAACGCAATCATTAGAAGCATTCTGGATTATGGATTGTTTGTTCTAGAACCTGGTAGTGTTATGGCTTTTAAAAAGTTGGATCGAATCCAGTCAAAAGCATTACGCATTATTTCGGGTGCCATGAAATCTAGTCCCATTAATGCATTACAAATCGAATGTGGGGAAGCTCCTTTAAGCCTCAGAAGACAATACCTGTCTGATAAATATTTATTCCGGATTCTTCAGTTCTCAACTCACCCTCTCATTCCTAAACTGGAATCTTTAATGTTTCAATTTGAATCTTCAGTTTACTGGTCCCATAAACGTGCTCCTTGTTTAATTGAAAGCTATAAAAAATTCCTCTCACTTTCTTCACCTATTCACCGTTCAAATAAACTTCCCCTATTTAACAATAGTTATGAGAGTTTACTGTTCACTCCCAGTATTGAATATAACTGCGTAAGTAAGTCAGATCCCGATTGTCATTTAAATTTTAATACATTTCTGATTGAACATTCCGACTGCCACCATATTTTTACGGATGCTGCCAAGCGTTCTCCTACAGGTTGTGTAGGGGTTGGTACCTTCCATACTCAATACAAAATTGTGCAAAAAATCAAACTGCCTCCGGAGACTTCTGTTTTTACTGGAGAATGTTTTGGAATTCTAAAAGCTTTAGAATATTCACGTGTTTTTAAGCTTAAAAAAAATATAATTTTTACTGATTCACAGAGTGCTCTTCTAGCCATCAGTAAATCCCCTTTCGAACACAAATTTCAGTCTCCTATAATTTATGCAATAAGAGAACTTGCGTTCAAAACCATCTCTGAGGGTAACACACTGCTATTTGCCTGGATTCCAGCCCATTCTGGAATTAATGGCAATGATGTAGCAGATGCACTTGCTGGTGACGCGGTGCAATGTGGGGACTTAGTTCCATATAAGAACTTTAGCTATGACCTCGAAACGCTGCCAAAGAATTTTCTCCGTGACACTTGGAAGGTAGCTTGGGATATCAGCAGCAAATCCAAAGGCCGTTACTTGTCTTTTATCCAACCCGAGATTCCAGAAAAACCGTGGTTTGGCAGGGCAAAGTTTGGCAAGGTGGAGACTTCCATTTTAATACGGTTAAGACTGGGCCATGTTTGCTCTCCAGCCCACCTTGCCAAACTTCATATCATTGACGACCCCAATTGCTCGTGTGGAACAGACGTAGGTGACTTAGATCACATATTTTTCTCCTGTCCTTTACATGACCGTTCTTCCTTTCTCTGTGACCTCTTGTCCCTTCGTATTCCTTTTCCTACCTCAATACTTTCTTTACTTTGTACAAATAGCTTTCCAGTGTATAAATGTATAGTCTCATTCATCACCTTAAATAATAATTAATGTAATGCTGTAATTTACCTCATTGTAATCTACTCATTATTTATTTGTTACGCCATTAACATTAAAATATACTGATCCAATATCCGTCCTTTCCTAAATTCCGTTAAATTTAACTTATATATATTTAAATTTGGTTTCCCTACCTTTATTACTTAATAAAAACCACCTGACGTGACATTGGCTGAATGCACAAACCGTGCGAAGCCAGAAGATAAAAAAAAAATAAAAAAAAAATATGCAACCATAAATTTTTCCTTTGAGTTTCGCGGTATCAATTTTTCAACCATAAATTTAGCTTCATCTTTAATGTCTGGCAGTGTTAAACACATTGAATCGCAAGAATTTTCGCTTTGAGAGCTCATTCTTAGCAAAAAACTCTTAACTTCACTAAATAAAAACAAAATTTTCGCTGAACCGCGCTTTTGTTACTTGCGCGATTTTGAGCAATGGTAGTTGGAACTATACAGCCTAATATGGAATAAAATCTTTTTGTACCTATCTCTATAGATAGAAACAGTGTTTTAAATAAAATCTTTTTGGATTTGATTTTTTAAAACGTTGAATCGTCAAAATAGCGGCCGGCAAAACTTTGCCGGCCTGTTAGAGCAGCCAGCAAAACTTTGCCGGCCGCTCCTTGAAACAGAACGGCAAGGTAGACTTTGCTCAAACAAGGTTGTCAAAATAATGACCACATTACATGCATTTTTGAGTAAAACTACATTATAATCGCAATGCCGATGCCGGTGCATTCGAATTGCCGAATGCACTAGCGGGAAGCGAGTGGGCAAGCGGGAGCGGGGTTATGACTCTAGGTCGGACTCTATGTCAAGTTAAAACGCGCGAATTTTCAAATTAGTCCTAGAAACTTTTTTGTTGTGGTTTTTGGTGACGTGAGAGTGAGACGTGATGCCCTAAGGACGGATTTTTTGGTGCTTCTTTTGGTACCCCCCAAGACGTGATGCCCTAGGCAATTGCTTAATTTGATTAAGGGTTAATCCGTCACTGCTTGTACCGCTTTCTGAGGGCGGCGTGATGCGTTGGTAGTGATGGCGACAGTGCCCAGTCGCCTGTGTGTGATCTCTTTCTGAAAGATCGGGCACTTTATATTACTCGCTGGGTGCGGGCCCCCGCAATTTGCGCAGGTGGCCAGCTCGTCCCTAGGGCGCGGACAGTCTCTCGCTACGTGCCCTTCTCCACAACGTACGCAGGCGAGTGGGCGGTGACACTGGTGCGAACTGTGCCTGAATTTTTGACACCGGTGGCACTGAGCGGGCCCACTTTTGCCACGCCATGCTTCTATCTTTACAACCCGCATTTATAAAAATACGGAGTGGTCGTAAATAGATCGCACATTTTCCGTTTTATTAAGCACGGCGTGGAACACGCACCCGGGTCGTCCCTGGCGCGCGTTAATGTGCCTAACGTATTCGGGTTTATAACCTAAGCTACGGAGCTGCTCCTCGATATCCTGCGGTTCTGTATCCGGTGGCAGTCCCCTGATGGCCATCTTTAGTTTCTTGTCGGCTTGCAGTGAGTACGCAAACCAACTAATGTTTTCTACCTTTTCCAGGGTGGTAAGGTACCTTTGTACCACCCTGTACCATTCGTCTTCGCTCTCCGGGGAAAATCTAACTCCCTGACCATAAGGCCGAGCATTTGGTGGCCACCCTAATTTGGCAGCCAAGGCTCTAAAATGGGTTGCCCAGTTTGGTAATTTCTCTAATATCAGAGGTGGGTACCGTGGTCGCTTGTTCTTGCCGGCTGTCTCCGCGTTTTTATCGGTGGTGGCCGGGGTGGGGGCTGTATCGGGGTTGGGGGTAAGTATAGCTGCCTTACTTACCCCTGTATTCGTCTACTTGTTGTTCCTGGTGCTGGAGGAGGCGGATGATGAGGCTGGTGAGTGCGAACGTCGCACCGCCTCAGCGAAAGTGGGTGAGTTTGCGCTCTGCCGTTCGCGCTTGTGAGCGCTGCGATTCTAGGCAGTAGCGTTTCGCCTCCTCCTCTGCTGTCTCGTCTCGTCTCCTAAGTGTAGTAGTCAATTTCCATTGAGGGGGTGGGCGACGTTGGTGTCGCTAAATCGTCATACTCTGCCCTGCGCCCTATTGACGTAAGCGAGTTGTTTGACCCACTTAGTGATGATTGGCCAGATCGTAGGGCCGGTGAGTCGTATGCTGAGGTGCGGGGGGGCGCAGGTGAGCCGATATTGGTAGATGATGCTACAAGTGGTGCCATCTGGCGCTGCGGTTTGTAGCTTGGCTCGTTTTCTTTTCCTCTGATGACCCTGCTGGGGCAGGTCGAGAGACAGGTGGAGTGGTACGTGGCGCTGGCATGCGAGCTGCCGCTGTCCGAGGCGCAGGTGCATTGGCCTGGGGAATAGTTTGTGGCACGGAGCGTGACTTTGAGCGAAGTGATCGCACAGTGTAGGCAGGGGCGTTGTCATCGCTTGCTTTGCGCGGCTTTTGCGTGTCTTGGCGTAGTGATTGTGCGGTTGTATTGTCCATTGGTGACTTTCTCGTGATGAGGGTAGTCGGTGGTACCGCGGAAAAATTACTCTCCAGCGTACGAGCGGTCGTTTTTCGATCCGCGGGCACCGGAGTTTTTACGGGGGTAGGGTGACACTTTTGTGGGGCACAGTACAGGGAGCGAGGCAGTTCGATCCATCGATGGACGTTGTCCATGGTGGCTGGGGGCGCCGCGGTCCGTGGGGCCGCAGGCGCCTGGCGGTGACATCTGCTTCCTTTTCTTCTTTTTTCTTCTTCAGCTATGGGACTAGCATAAAGACTACGTCTCATAAACTAGCCAGGCAGCAACGAAGCCCTCCCTGAATACTCACGACAGTGCAAGCTTGAAAAAACTTACACTATCGAAAGTAATACCCTCATTACTTTCGATAGTGTAAGTTGGTAGGATAGGTGGTGGTGATGGTCCGAACGGTTTAATTAAAAAAATTATGAGCTCAATACAAATTTAGTCTTACACGCAAGTTTTAAAGACTAAATTACAATGAGCCAAAAAAAAACATTCGAAATTCGAATTTTTAAAATTTACGTTCGAGCTTGGACAAGGAATGAGTGGAGTCGAAACATTCAATTATTTTTTTATATCATCAATCTATAAAAATACTAGATTAAGAATCAGGAACGAAAATAAGTCGCTCAAATGGCCACACACACTTATCTACCTATTTTTCTATATTATAAAAATCAATTGCTGTTCGTTCAATTCAATTCAATTTTTATGTTTATAGCTCCATCGACGAACATTCGATGATTTTGCCAATGTCAAGGTAGTTGGTGATAGTCGGTTTACCATTAAGAATACTTTATATAACTATTGATCAGTGTTTGTAACGTTGACCTCCATTGTTCACCATACTAAAAAAGGGGACAAAACATTTTTGGTTATTACATATAGTACGGAACAAAATAAATGTTAAAACATCAAGTATATATACATAAATAGAAATACTATAGCTACAGTTGGATTTTATTAATATTAATAAATCTATAAAGCATTTTTACTGCGGGGGTATGGACTAAAGATAATAGGAACGGAATGTTAATTGGGCGGGGAATGTTATCAGGGAGTAAGTCATAAAGAGGAATAGTTAAACGAGGACAAGAAAAAAATAAGTGCTCCAGAGTACCCTCCGCTAGTCCGCATTCACACAAAGAATTGTCTCTCACGTGGATTTTGGCCAAAAAGACAGGAGTGCAAACAAACCCAAGTCGGAGTCGAATTATAACGGAGGTAGCTACTTTATTTGAAAATTTAAGTTTGCTGAACCAGCATTTAGATGGAATGTATGGTTGGATAGAGCCATAAAATTTTCCCTTCAGTACTCGAGTCTTTTGCCAATGGGTATTCCAACACTTCATTATCTCTGGTTTAGCAAGGCAGCGCAAATCACGGGGGTAACAAGATGAACGAGATTCGATCCCGTTCCGAGTAGCCGACTTAGCAATCGAGTCCGCATTCTCGTTGCCAACGATACCAGAGTGACTAGGGATCCAAGCCAGTGCAATCTCTATGCCTAAACAATGGCATTTATACAGAAGTTGTTTGATCTGTAAAACAAGGGAAAAATTGTGACGAGAGCGAAAAGGCGATTTTAATAAATCCTGAAGGCAGCTTAGAGAATCCGAGAGAATTAGGGATTTGTTGAGTCCATGCGATTCAATATAGGAAACCGCTTCCAGAAGAGCTATTGCTTCCCCGGTATAAATAGAGCCAAATGGAGAACTACGAACATTTAGAATAATTTTGAATTTAGGTATCCACACAGCAGAACCGACATTGCTATCATCTGACAACTTAGAGGCGTCTGTAAATATCGTTAGCCAATCGTGCCAGTCTTCAGCTAGAATTTTATTGAGTTTATCATTGGCAGCAGGGTCATGTTTAGATATACTAAAGTTAAGCAAAATTTTTGGTTGGAAGAGTAAGGAGTCAAAATCCACTTCAAAGATGGGGTTTGTTTTTGACTGGACTAAAGAAATGTGCATATTATTAAATTTCCTGAAGCTAATAACAAGTAGAGGAGGATTTTTATGGGTCCAATAGGGGGAGGTTGGGATTAGCTCACAAAGAATTGCTGTTCGTTGGTCTCGCTAAAACTCAAAAACGGCTGGATCGATTTGAATAATATTTTTTTTTGTTTTGTTCGTTCGAATAAAGAGACAGTTTAAAAAATATATATATATTCGTGGGCAGGTACTTTCCGTTACTTATTTTTTTTCCGTTACGTCTTTACTTTCCGTTGTCACTTTGCTGCCGCGTACAAATATGCTATAAAATGTTTCAATAAATTTTTTCACATGTAAGAAGAACATTACGCAGATGGTATGTTAGTAAAGATCACAGCCTGGTTTTACTAACGAGTCGTTGTGTGCTTTGAAATTCAAAAGAATTAAAACGGGAAAGGAATTAATTAATTCTTTAGGAATTGTCGAGATTTCTATTAGACGTCAAAATACACGGATCACTAAAAAAAAAGGTTTACAAACTACTCCATGCATTCTCTGTTCCAGAACAGTCAATGTTTGTTAAAATAGTTGGCGCGTTCGCTTTTTCGACGCAAACGTTGGTCAAACAATCATAATATTTGGTAATTGTTTTTTTTTTCAATTTAATTCGGTTTTTACTTTATGAAAAACACTTAATGATATAATCTTACCGAAAAAAAGATATTCTTGCCAAAATCCAATTGGTTATTTGCACAGTTTTTGAACGCACATTGCGGCATTTTTAAGGTATAAATGTTGGTTATGATTGGACCATACTAATTTTGAAATAGGGCCACAAACGTATTTGTGGCCCAATTTTTCGGCCCGTTTTTGAAGCGCTGACCGGGAATCTAGGTGTATTCTTCATCGAAGCTTCTAAAGTAAATATGTAAAGTTACGACTTACGCCTATAATAAATAATATCATTTAAATTACGCCTATAATTAATAATAATTGTCTTACAAAATGGTTCTCACGATGGATTTTATAGTTTAGGACAAATTGGGAAAAACGCCATCAATTGCAAAGAGCTCAAAAAAAACGAAAAGTCGATGGCTAATTTTAACTATTTTAACATGCAATCTTCACTTTTCATTTTTGTTAAAAAACCTGTTTATTGAGTGAAAATGGATAAATTGACACGAAGAAAGTTTTGATTTTACTAAACTTATTTCAGCCTAAATCTGCTGTTAAACATTTTTAAGTGATTGTTACTTTCACCTATGCTGCCATCTATGATATTTATAGGGTTCTGTACCCAAAGGGTAAAACGGGACCCTATTACTAAGACTCCGCGGTCCGTCTGTCTATCCAACGAGTTAAGGTAGACAACTACATCAGTGGCGATGAGAATCTAAACTTTTGGCGTACCACAGGGCAGCGTGCTAGGTCCTATCCTTTTTCTTCTATTTGTAAACAGATTGTGCCAGCTGTCAATCCCAAACTGCAAGATACTCGTACATGCAGACGACACTGCGCTTATCATAACTGGAGAAACATGGGAATCTGCTCGCCACGCAGCCGAAAATGCTCTTAGCATAGTGATGGATTGGCTTTTCTCCAAAAGTTAATCTACTATGAGACTGAACAACTCTTTGCAAAAAAATCTTACGAACGCATCTAAAAACAGATTTAAAGTGCTCCTTTTTTATATATTATTTTATACTGTGTAATATTCCAAACACACAACCAAACACACACACACACTCACACATACACTCTCACACACACACACACACACCCATACACTCACACACACACACCCACACATACTCCTATTCCTTGTTTACATAAATTTTAATAAGTGTTATGTAGGTACTTATATTAAACTAAGTTTATGCTTAGATACCAAAACTACTACAAGGTGCAGCAAATTGGAAATGAACTGTAAGAGGAAGGCGCCTGTGTCTGTAACACAGTTTATACTAGCACAGACACAGACGTTCATTCTGTCTCAAATAATGTATAGTGTTGTACATCATAACATGGCGTTTTTATGTTTCATTGAGATGGAAAAATTGCATTTGGCTTTTTTGATAATAATAAATTATTTATTTATTCAGACAACAAAAGGTCCACTCACAAAACAAAAATATAAAACACTTAAAGGGTGTTAGTAACAATATAAAAACTTATAACCTATGTTAGTGCTTACATACTAAGATGTTAGTGACAATTTATCTTATGACCTACGTTAGTACTTATATACTAGGATGTTAGTAACAATGTGGCTTATGATCTATGTTAGTACTTATACTCTACGACAGACAGTGTTGTTTTGATGAGATGTCCCATTATAGGACTCTCATCAGGCCTGTCAGCTATCACCCTCAGGAGGCTGTTGCCACTGCCACGCAATCTGGCGAGCAGAGACGCACTATTCTTCCGTACGACAGCTGAGAAGCTGTCGACCCGGGCTTTTGCGAACATCTCTGACGCACTGCAGTAACGTGGCAGCCGCATCAGCGCCCTGAAGGCGTTATTATATTGGATGCGCAGCGCACTGACGGCACGTTTGGTACAGCTGATCCATAGGGCGCTCGAGTTCAGCGATGTGCAGTATGCTTTAAAAAGTGTATGTTTGACTGCTGCTGTACATCCAGCGAACCTACGGGCCAACATGTTCGCCCGTACCGCCAATGCTCTGCGTTCCCGTTCAATATCATTATCGTCTTTAAGGTCGTCCGCAATTAAATGTCCCAAGTATTTAAACTGATGTACCCGACGAATCGGGACATCGTAAATTTTTATTGGTGGCACATTCACTGGACATTTCTTGCCAACAGCCTTAAAGACCATGAGTTCGGACTTCTTCACATTATATAGCAGACCATGGCCGGCTGCATAATCCTCACATATTTTTACAAGTTTTCTAAGAGCACTGACCGAGGGAGCCAACAGCACCATATCATCCGCGTAGCTGATGTTGTTAAAACACAACCCGTCAACAAAACAGCCCACATGCGCACTGCTGAGTCCCTCGATCAATGCATTCAGATACAAGTTAAAAAGATTTGGGGAGGTTAAGCCCCCCTGCCTCACGCCGCACTCCAACCTATACGGTAGAGAACAGTTATTCCCCCACTTTACTACGTTAGTTTGGTTGCCGTACCAGTACCTAAAAACGTTCAGCAGCTCATTGGGTATCCCTGTTGCCTTTAATTTAACCCAAAGAATGTCGTATGAGACCAAGTCGAAGGCTTTAGAGAGATCTAGAAACGCCGCATAAACTGGTGTACTCCTGTCAGCGTAGTACCTGACAGTGTGCTTAAGGCGCCGATTCCCTTGAGTAGCTGATTTTAAAATGAGAATCACGTCTAAACAGCTAATCGTAATTTATTGTAAAAAATATATGTTATAGTAGACCATTTTTTTAATAATTTCATCTGAGCAAATTTTGAGTTTTATTCGTATAACATAGTGTAATTAATTTGTAAAGTTATGTCTAAAACGGACAAAAACACGACAATCACACCAAAACCGCTGGGCGTATTTTAATGAAATCGACACCATATCAAAGACAATTTAATTATCTACATTTTGATCTGAAGCTTTTTTTTTTAAAGTCAAAGAATAATAAGGAAAGTACAAAAAACTACTAAATTTCGACAAACAACGAACAACGAAACGAGTGCGCGTTTTGTTCCCTCAAGGTCGTTGGCGTTAGTCGTCGTCTTAAGGCACGCGATTGCACTTTCGGTGGATAAGCCAGGTCGGAAACCAAACTGCGCATCGTGTAAAGATATACGTTTTTTTAGCTGTACATTAAGCACACTATCAAGCACCTTAGCGACAATCGTTGCCAGAGAATAGGCCTATAGTTCGACCGGTCTGATGAGTCTCCTGTTTATTATAATAAACTTTATTTATTATTTATCTGTCTGTCCGTCTGTCACCCACCAGGCTGTATCTCATGAACCGTGATAGCTAGGCAAGAGAAATTTTCATAGATTATGTATTTCTGTTGCCGCTTTAACAACAAATACTAAAAACACAATAAAATAAAAGTGGGGCTCCCATATGACAAACGTGCCGTGTGTTTTTTTTTGCCGTTTTTTTGTGATATTGGTACGGAACCCTTCGTGCGCGAGTCCGACTCGCACTTGGCCGGTTTTTTTTAAGAATAATTATAATTTGTTTGAATTGTGCCTCTAGCATAAAGTGGTCTGCTGTCTCGTCTCGTCTCCTAAGTGTAGTAGTCAATTTCCATTGAGGGGGTGGGCGACGTTGGTGTCGCTAAATCGTCATACTCTGCCCTGCGCCCTATTGACGTAAGCGAGTTGTTTGACCCACTTAGTGATGATTGGCCAGATCGTAGGGCCGGTGAGTCGTATGCTGAGGTGCGGGGGGGCGCAGGTGAGCCGATATTGGTAGATGATGCTACAAGTGGTGCCATCTGGCGCTGCGGTTTGTAGCTTGGCTCGTTTTCTTTTCCTCTGATGACCCTGCTGGGGCAGGTCGAGAGACAGGTGGAGTGGTACGTGGCGCTGGCATGCGAGCTGCCGCTGTCCGAGGCGCAGGTGCATTGGCCTGGGGAATAGTTTGTGGCACGGAGCGTGACTTTGAGCGAAGTGATCGCACAGTGTAGGCAGGGGCGTTGTCATCGCTTGCTTTGCGCGGCTTTTGCGTGTCTTGGCGTAGTGATTGTGCGGTTGTATTGTCCATTGGTGACTTTCTCGTGATGAGGGTAGTCGGTGGTACCGCGGAAAAATTACTCTCCAGCGTACGAGCGGTCGTTTTTCGATCCGCGGGCACCGGAGTTTTTACGGGGGTAGGGTGACACTTTTGTGGGGCACAGTACAGGGAGCGAGGCAGTTCGATCCATCGATGGACGTTGTCCATGGTGGCTGGGGGCGCCGCGGTCCGTGGGGCCGCAGGCGCCTGGCGGTGACATCTGCTTCCTTTTCTTCTTTTTTCTTCTTCAGCTATGGGACTAGCATAAAGACTACGTCTCATAAACTAGCCAGGCAGCAACGAAGCCCTCCCTGAATACTCACGACAGTGCAAGCTTGAAAAAACTTACACTATCGAAAGTAATACCCTCATTACTTTCGATAGTGTAAGTTGGTAGGATAGGTGGTGGTGATGGTCCGAACGGTTTAATTAAAAAAATTATGAGCTCAATACAAATTTAGTCTTACACGCAAGTTTTAAAGACTAAATTACAATGAGCCAAAAAAAAACATTCGAAATTCGAATTTTTAAAATTTACGTTCGAGCTTGGACAAGGAATGAGTGGAGTCGAAACATTCAATTATTTTTTTATATCATCAATCTATAAAAATACTAGATTAAGAATCAGGAACGAAAATAAGTCGCTCAAATGGCCACACACACTTATCTACCTATTTTTCTATATTATAAAAATCAATTGCTGTTCGTTGGTGTCGCTAAAACTCAAAAACGGCTGGATCGATTTGAATAATATTTTTTTTTGTTTTGTTCGTTCGAATAAAGAGACAGTTTAAAAAATATATATATATTCGTGGGCAGGTACTTTCCGTTACTTAATTTTTTTCCGTTACGTCTTTACTTTCCGTTGTCACTTTGCTGCCGCGTACAAATATGCTATAAAATGTTTCAATATTTTTTTTCACATGTAAGAAGAACATTACGCAGATGGTATGTTAGTAAAGATCACAGCCTGGTTTTACTAACGAGTCGTTGTGTGCTTTGAAATTCAAAAGATTTAAAACGGGAAAGGAATTAATTAATTCTTTAGGAATTGTCGAGATTTCTATTAGACGTCAAAAAACACGGATCACTAAAAAAAAAGCTTTACAAACTACTCCATGCATTCTCTGTTCCAGAACAGTCAATGTTTGTTAAAATAGTTGGCGCGTTCGCTTTTTCGACGCAAACGTTGGTCAAACAATCATAATATTTGGTAATTGTTTTTTTTTCAATTTAATTCGGTTTTTACTTTATGAAAAACACTTAATGATATAATCTTACCGAAAAAAAGATATTCTTGCCAAAATCCAATTGGTTATTTGCACAGTTTTTGAACGCACACTGCGGCATTTTTAAGGTATAGGTGTACCAGAATCTCATGGCATTTTTTATTTTTTTTAAATTGTGATTTTCATATGGCAATGTCAATTGTCACCTGTCGAATCAAAGTACTTGATGTGTCAACCGCTGCTGAAATTTTTTGATATTATCTGGAAAGTTTGTTATTTTTGTGAAAATGTCGAAAAACCCACTTCGATCTCATGCGAGACATATTGTTTTCAATGTGTATCATAAAATAACGGAAGAAGAAGGCGTAAATCAAACTCAATCTTTGATTTTAAAGTGCGTCGTAGAGTGGACCGGTAAGTTGGACTGACTTGTTTTGATACTTTTAGTTTAATTTATATTTTTCTTACTTAATTTTAATTTCTTTCCATTACTATTATATGGTAAATCGTAGGTCAGGGCACATCGAATGATGGCCGGAAGGAAATGGCAACAGTAATGTAACTGTTACTAATTCTTCGACAAGATATTGATTTTAACGGAGATTGAGAATCTTTAACGTAAGAAAAATATTAAGTAATAATCTGCGCCCTGCAGTGGGACGTGTATATAGACGGGAGTTTTTGGCGGGATTTTGTCGAGTGAAGTTCAGTGGCTGTTAATATTATTTGCAAATTGATTCCTAGTGGATATTGTGATATATTATTGGTGTAGTTTTGTATCTCAACTGTCTCCGCAACTGGACAATTTGTAAAATCATTGAAAAAAGCGATCTCGGGATAGTGGAGCGGTGTATTTTATTGTAGTATTGACTGCGTCTGCAAAGCTTACTGGGAAGACTGACTCGATACAATTTGCTGCCAAATACTCCAAAAAACATTAGAACCTGTTACATCCGCATTCTAATGCATACTAAAGAATAAATATAAGATCCAAAACTATTTCCAAAGACGTGACTAAAAGGTCCTAGCAACCAGGCCATAAAACTTACATAAAAAAAAAAATATAGACTGATGATGATGAATGACTTTAAGTAACATGATACATTTTATTATTTTTTACAGACTTTATACATAAAGAGATTGGTTTTGAATATGTTAAATGCCAATGAAAAAGAACCATTTTGATGGAGAGAGATGACATAAAACTACAAAGATACAAGTTTTTGAAATGCCAGTGGAGTTCATGGAATCGTATTCTAGTTTTCTAGTTCTGAATGAGGTTTTAAGTTATTAGTATGATTTAAATGCTAAATAATAAATTAGTACATAAATTAATATTCAATTGATTTATTTTTCCTATGTTAAGAACACGATGTATAACAACATTATTCATACACATACCTATAATACTCACAGTGGATCTTTGTGTCTCTGAATTGGTTGCAAGACCCCGCGCAGTAGCTATTTTTGTGTCAATGTTGAAGGTGAAGATAGCATTGTATAACTGTCTCTTTCACTCGCTTATGTATGTCACATAAGCTTACGGAGTTTCTTGTGCATTCTTCTCCATAACAAGCTACTTTCCGAATGCACGGTAGAATCAACTTTTATTCCATGTAAATTTAAATTGTGACATTCAAAAGTGCCGCTTGGTGGCCCAGTTGAAATAAATATATTTTGTCTTTTTTGTCATCGTCCTATCTCGCTTACTCTATGCAGTATACTCGATGACAAACTGTTTCTTACGCAATGGTTGGCAGGACCAAGTTCAAAGACACAAAGATCCGTTGTGACTACTATAATATAGGTACCTCATGTTCATTAATACTAAAGACATAAATAAAAATTAAACAGTATCAAGATCGTTTGATCCAATTTCCCCAGTATTGCATAATACAAATTTTTATTTCCCTTTTTGCCATGAGATTCTGGTAGACCTATATAAATGTTGGTTATGATTGGACCATACTAATTTTGAAATAGGGCCATAAATGTATTTGTGGCCCAATTTTTCGGCCCGTTTTTGAAGCGCTGACCGGGAATCTAGGTGTATTCTTCATCGAAGCTTCTAAAGTAATTATGTAAAGTTACGACTTACGCCTATAATAAATAATATCATTTAAATTACGCCTATAATTAATAATAATTGTCTTACAAAATGGTTCTCACGATGGATTTTATATTTTAGGACAAATTGGGAAAAACGCCATCAATTGCAAAGAGCTCAAAAAAAACGAAAAGTCGATGGCTAATTTTAACTATTTTAACATGCAATCTTCACTTTTCATTTTTGTTAAAAAACCTGTTTATTGAGTGAAAATGGATAAATTGACACGAAGAAAGTTTTGATTTTACTAACCTTATTTCAGCCTAAATCTGCTGTTAAACATTTTTAAGTGATTGTTACTTTCACCTATGCTGCCATCTATGATCTTTTTAGGGTTCTGTACCCAAAGGGTAAAACGGGACCCTATTACTAAGACTCCGCGGTCCGTCTGTCTATCCAACGAGTTAAGGTAGACAACTACATCAGTGGCGATGAGAATCTAAACTTTGGCGTACCACAGGGCAGCGTGCTAGGTCCCATCCTTTTTCTTCTATTTGTAAACAGATTGTGCCAGCTGTCAATCCCAAACTGCAAGATACTCGTACATGCAGACGACACTGCGCTTATCATAAGTGGAGAAACATGGGAATCTGCTCGCCACGCAGCCGAAAATGCTCTTAGCATAGTGATGGATTGGCTTGCATTAAATTTACTCACGCTAAACGTCTCTTAAACCCACTATGTCCCTTTCTCAGCGGACTCTGCTACACAGCCTAGTATGCCAGATCTTAAGGCCCAAAGTTGTCACCCTACACTGACCCCTTGCAGCTGTCCTACTATACAAAGAAGCTCTTGTGTTAAATACCTGGGAGTGCACATCGATAACACATTGAGTTGGCATAAGCATATCAGTGTGACAGTTGCGCGTGTTCGTAAGCTAATGTTTCCTATGAAAAAACTAAGAGGAGTAGTTGCCGTCCGATTGTTAAAAACTATTTATTTTGCTTTGGCTCAGTCACTTCTTACCTATTGCATATCTGTCTGGGGTGGTACACTTAAAACTTATTTACTTCGCCTTGAGAGGGCACAAAGAGCTGTCTTGAAAGGCATGCTTCACAAACCTTATCGGTACCCGACTACCCAGCTCTATAAAGACGTATCTGTACTCACTGTCCGACAGCTCTGTGCACTTAACATCACTTTACGTGTACACTCATCATTGAACTATTACCCAAGGTTACTGGCGCAAAATAAACGACGTAGAGATCCTGTATGCACCCCTGTCACCACCAAAACTGCTCTGGCGAGGCGAAGCTACCCGTGGCTTGGCAGTCACCTTTATAACATTATTAATAAAACTTGCAACGTATATCCCTTACCTAGATTTAAATGTAAAACTGTAGTTAGTAGTTTTCTCCAAAAGTTAATCTACTATGAGACTGAACAACTCTTTGCAAAAAAATCTTACGAACGCATCTAAAAACAGATTTAAAGTGCTCCTTTATTATATATTATTTTATACTGTGTAATATCCCAAACACACACACACACTCAAACATACATTCACACACACACACACACCCACACATACTCTTATTCCTTGTTTACATAAATTTTAATAAGTGTTATGTAGGTACTTATATTAAACTAAGTTTATGCTTACCAAAACTACTACAAGGTGCAGCAAATTGTAAATGAACTGTAAGAGGAAGGCGCCTGTGTCTGTAACACAGTTTATACTAGCACAGACACAGACGTGCACTCTGTCTCAAATAATGTATAGTGTTGTACATCATAACATGGCGTTTTTATGTTTAATTGAGATGGAAAAATTGTATTTGGCTTTTTTGATAATAAACTTTATTTATTATTATATTTATTATTTATCTGTCTGTCCGTCTGTCACCCACCAGGCTGTATCTCATGAACCGTGATAGCTAGGCAGTTGAAATTTTCATAGATGGTGTATTTCTGTTGCCGCTATAACAACAAATACTAAAAACACAATAAAATAAAAGTGGGCCTCCCATAAGACGTGGCGTGTGTTTTTTTTTTGCCGTTTTTTTGCGATATTGGTACGGAACCCTTCGTGCGCGAGTCCGACTCGCACTTGGCCGGTTTTTTTTAAGAGTAATTATAATTTGTTTGAATTGTGACCCCATGCCTCTAGCATAAAGTGGTTTTAAAATATTTGACCATGTAGAATCTAAATGTCGATTTTCTTGACATTCCCTGTATTGCAGCGTTATCGCAGCGCTGAATCTGATGAACCACTTCGCCATCAGGCGACAACTTTGATATTGTAAAATGAGAAGCATGTGCATGGAGATAATGAGACGTTTAAGCAGCAGCCTAATTTAGTAAATGAATTCGGCATAGGAAAGGGTTTGACCGCCATCAATCGACCAATGACATACGAGATGAAAGACGCGATGTGCATTTAAAATCAAAATATAGGTAGGTATTGTAACTTATATGAAGCATCGTTAATAGCCAGAGTCCACTCCATAAAGGCTCCAAATACGTGTCTGAAAGTGTAAGGCAACACTCTCTTACAACACTGGATAACCTTGGTTCTGTTTCTTTCATCTTATTCTTCACATCATAATATTGAGTTGACTCAGCTTGTTAGTGTGTCTGCTGCGTCACTGACTACTCGCTGCATTGTTTTACGTAAGTAAATATGTAAATATTTATAGTTTTAAATAAATTGAAAGGTTATGTATGGTTATCATCATATCCTACTAAAATTATTAAGTGAAAGTCCGTGTTGTCTCTCCGCATGAACAGATTTGGAATAATGAAACTTGGCACACAGATAGGCCATAAACTGGTTTGGGATAATAAAAGATATACTTTTTTTCCGGGCAGTAAATTCGATCCCGTGGGATAATTTTCGACCAATGCGGGCGAGCCACTGGCAACAGATACGTGGGACACTCAGAAAGTTTTGCGAAACTAAAAAAAATTGTTCTATACGTACATATATTTTTATTAAATCTTTTCAAAGTACTTTCCACCAGCCTCTATACAAAGATTCATGCGCCTAAACCAGTTTTCAAAACACTTTTTCCAGTCCGCCGCAGACACCTCGTTTACAGCCTGCTCGAACGCAGCCAGCGCATCTTCCGGCGACGAAAATTGTATCCCTTTGAGCTGATTTTTTATTTTTGGGAATAAAAAGAAGTCACACGGTGCTAGATCAGGGCTGTAAGGAGGGTGACCCAGGAGTTTGACTGGCGTGCTGTCCAGGAAGTCCCTCGTTTTGAGTGCGGTGTGCGCAGGTGCATTGTCGTGGTGGAGCAGTAGCCCGCGGAGCCCTGTGTTTGGTCGCTTGTTGCTTATAACAGAGAAAACTTCTGGCAAACATTTGGTAGTATACCATTCGGCATTAATGCTTCTTTGATCCCGTAAGGGAATTGATACCAAGTGGCCAGTCAAATTAAAAAAGCTAGCGATCAAAATCTTACCCCCGCTTCTAGATCGCTTCACTTTGGTAGGCGTTGGCTCATTTTGAAACACCCAAACAGTCGACTGGCGCTTGGTTTCTGGGTCGTATTGATAAATCCAGGACTCATCACCTGTAACGATGTCGTAAACACGCCGAGACGAGCCTGCTTCAAATTTGTTAAGCATATCACGGCACCATTCCACCCGGGCCTGCTTCTGAGCATCGGTGAGGTTGTGCGGCACCCAGCGTGATACTATCCTCCTCACGCGAAGATGGCTGTGTAGAATCTCGTGAACGCTTCCCGATCCAATCTTCAATATGTGTTGAATCTCCTGATATGTAATTCGCCTATTGTCTTGGATTAAATTTTTCACTGCTAGCACGTTTTCTTCGGTAACAGCCGTCAAAGGGCGACCGCTTCTTTCGTCATCCCCCAAAGTTGGTCGACCGCGCTTGAATTCGTTATACCAACGATACACGGTTGCCTTGGAAGGGCCTTCATCCATGAATGCCATTTGAAGTCTATCGTACGATTCATCCGGTTTCAGGCGACACTTGAAATCGTATAAAATCATAGCTCTAAAATGTTCCCGGCGCAGATCCATATTTCAGTGAGACACAATACTTTGAATTAACTCGCAAAAAATGTGGAGGGAAATTTTGAAATTGAAACTTACTTATTTTTACTTATAAATAATCATATTTTCGAAAAACATTATAACTGGCCAGTCTCCCATATATAAAAACTTTTTTTTCGCAATACTTTCTGAGGGGCCTGGT
>CATKRY010000117.1:0-75000 GCA_949775005.1 Orthosia gothica
ATGGACGGGCTATGTGGGACTCCCCGGGCAAGCCCGGTATACCCACTAAAATAAACCAGCGCACTCCCGCATCGTCTGTGTGGAGGAGGACTGGGAAACCGGCACAGCCTTTACGCCCAGTCCTCCGCCGACGACTGCCCACCATGATGGCGGGCCCCGCACGCCCCTCCCTCAGTGGAGGGGCCCGGGAATGACCGTGAGTGATCGGCCATTCCCGCCCGACGAGGGTGGTGATTGTGCAATGCAGACGACAGGCGCCCCCGCACCTGCCGCCCGCTAATCACCACCAGGGGGTGGGCGCAGGCGATCGTACAACCGCCCTCTCCCACCCCCACCGCTGCCTCCTTTTGCGACATGGCGTCCTCGCAAAAGGAGGCAACCGCCGCCCAGGCCCTCCCGCTCCCCAGCATGGATTTACCACACCGGGAAGCGAGAGGACCTGTCTAACTACTCCTCAGGGCACGGCGCAGCTACGCCCCCGCTGGGCACACCTAGACGGTGTGCTGCGCCGTCCCCCCCACCGCGCTGGACCTTAACGGTCCCCTCCGTTGCAGCATCTGACCGGTGAAGGCCAGACGCCGCCCACCGCGTGTGCGGCGAAGCGTCGAGACCGACGCTCCGCCGCCTCCTCCTACCATTGACTTGTCCCTGCCGACCATCCCACGTCAAAGGAGGGTCGGCAACGACAAGTCACGTCCTCCTCGTGGCCCACCTCCCGCCCCCGAGCCGCGGCCACCCCCACCCGAAGGAGAGATTCCGGGCTGCAGAGCCAGGTGCAGAGCGGGCAAAGCCCGGATGCAGAGCCGGGCAAAGCAGGGTGCAGAGCTGGTCAGTGCACTCGGGGAACTCAAACCGCACGAGTACCGAGTGCAAAGCAGGTGCAGAGCGGGCAGAGCCGGTCACTGCAGAGCCGGGCAGTGCAGGGTGCAGAGCTGGGGTGCCCCGGGCGTTCCCCCCCGCAGGGGAAGGCGGCCCGCCCAGAGGCCTGGAGGTGAGCCCCACCGCTGACCTACCGCTACCTACCCCGCCTACCCCTGTGTCGCGTCTGGAGTGTCCCCTGCTAATCAGGGGAACACCCAGAGCGACAAGTCCCCCCCTCCCCCCCCGTCAGGTATTCGCCACCGCCAACAAGAACCCACGAATGGGAAGTTATTGACGGTACCCAGAGTGCACCAGCCCAGCGGGTTGCTCTTCTCCCCGGACGTATCCGAAAGAGACCAGCAACCAACTAGGCCAACGTGGAGGTTACCTGACCCGCACCCCAACCTAACGTAACCTTTTTTTTTTTTTTTTTTTTTTTTTTTTTGATCACGCTGGGAAAAAATGCATTACGCATACCCGCCCATTGGGGGAATGGGGACGGGCTATGTGGGACTCCCCGGAAAGTTCCGGTATACCCACTAAAATAACCCAGCGGCACTCCCGCATCGTCTGTTTGGAGGAGGACTGGGAAACTGGCACAGCCTTTACGCCCAGTCCTCCGCCGACGACCGCCCGCCTTTACAGCGGGGCCTTCACGCCCCTCCCTTAGTGGAGGGGCCCGGGAATGACCACGTGCTCGGCCATTCCCGCCCGTCGAGGGTGGTGACTAGTGCAATGCAGACGACAGGCGCCCCCGCGCCTGTCGCCCGCTAGTCACCACCGGGAGGTGGGAGGAGACGGTCTTATAAACGCCTTCTCCCACCCCTTCTTCGTCTGCGGAGCGGCGGCGCGAGAGGATCGTCCTCCCGCGCACGCTCCGCCGCCTCCTTTTGCGAAATCACGACCTCGCAAAAGGAGGCAACCGCGGCCCAGGCCTCCTCACTCCCCAGCATGGAGTTGACCACACTGGGAAGTGAGAGGTCCTGTCCGATCACATCAGTCAAGGCACGGCGCAGCTCAGCCCAAGCTGGGCACACCTCGAGGGTGTGCTGCGCCGTGTCCTCCGCAGCGCCACAGTCGTGGCACCCCGGGGTTTCCTCCCTCCGGATCCGATGCAGGTGCGTTCCGAAACACCCATGTCCGGACAACACCTGCACTAGACGGAACGAGAGGAAACCGTGGGGTCGCTCGAGCCAGCCCTGCAGGGCTGGACCGAGCGCGTCCAGCGTACGACGGCCAAAGGCGGCGGTGGCGAGGTCCTCCGTCCAATGGAGGACGATGGCATCCCTCGCCTCCCGCCGCACGGCCTCCCTCTCTTCAGGGGCGGGGCGCTCTCCGAGCGCCTTCCGCCGCGCCGTCCAATCGTACACTCTGGCGAGCACCCATGCCTCCAACTCCCAGGGAGGGGTGCCCGCCAGAGCGCACGCCGCAGAAAAGCCCACTGAGCGGTAGGCCCTCGCCACCCGCTGTGCAATGGCCCGTTGGGGCCTGCGGATGGCGGTTGCATTCTCCCTCCTGTGGAGGGAGTCCGCCCAGATGGGTGCGCCGTAGAGCGCCATGCTTCGCAAGATGCCGGCATACAATCGCCGGCACCGTGCACTGGGCCCCCCGAGGTTGGGGAGGAGCCATGAGAGGGCGTCCGCAGCCTTCAGCAGGCGCGTCGACAGCCCGCTAAAGTGCGGGCCGAAGCGCCACCTGCTGTCCAGCACTAGGCCCAGATATTTCATCTGGGCCCCCACCCCTATCCGGACGCCCTCCACGACGATGTGGGCGTCTGGAGGGCAGCGCTGCCGAGGCCCGTGAAAGAACACGGCCTCGGTCTTGTTCAGCGCTACCCTCAATCCAAGCTGGCGGATCCTACCTGCCACCAAGGATCCGCCAGCCGAGGCCAAACAGGCCGCCTCCCCAAAGTCCCTCCCCCGGGCAACGAGGAGAGTGTCATCCGCGTAGCAGATGACACTCGTGCCCTGGAGGAGGGTGCCCCGCAGGAGCCAGTCGAATGCGATGTTCCACAAGGGGGGCCCTAGCACCGACCCCTGTGGAACACCGCACTCCGCTCCGTAGCGCCTGATCCTGGCCGTCTTGTCCACCAGGAGGACCTCTCTGTCCTCCAGGTAGCTGGCCAGGATCGCCCGCAGATATGGAGGCACTCCGTGGTACCGGAGTGCCTCCAATATGGTCGAGTGGGGCACGGAGTTGAAGGCGTTGGCAATGTCGAACGACACCGCCAACACTCCGCCCCCCGACTCAACCGCCTCCTGCACATGGCCCCTGAGTAGGGCCAAAGCGTCGACCGTCGAACGCCCACGTCGAAAACCGAACTGGGCGTCCGACAGGTCCGGCCCTACCTCCCGCAAGTGGCTATTTAGCCGGGTGGCGATGATCCCCTCGAACAATTTACCGACCTCATCGAGCAGTACGATGGGCCGGTATGCCGAGGGGGAGTCCACCGGGCGTCCCTCCTTCCGGAGCAGGCAAAGCTGCCCCTCCTTCCACTGTTTCGGGAACCTCCCTGCCGTCAGACACGCGCTGAAGAGGTCCCGAAACCTGTCCTCCATGAGGGACGCCGCGATGGCCACCACCCGTGCGGGGACGCCATCCGGTCCAGGGGCCGTCTTCTTCGCGCGGAGGGACAGAACCCCCGCGCGAAGTTCCTCCACCGATACTGGAGGGACCTCCTCCTCCGGCGAAGCCACTCCCCCCCCCAGTGGGGGGTTCATCGTTGGTGGGGCGAAGTCGGTCCTGCGTGGAAACAGTGACCGAACCACCCCATCCAGCAACGCCGGCTCCAGGGTCTCCGTGACTGGGGGACCAAAGGGGCGCAGTTGGTTCCGCGCCGCCTTATATGGCCTCCCAAACGGATCCCTGTCGAGGCCCTCCAGCATCTCGGCCCTCGCCGAGTCCTTGGCGGCGCACATAGCCGCCTTGAGGACCGTCTTTGCCTCCAGGTAAGAGGCGTAGAGGCGGTCCCCCCCGGCCTGAGACCGGGTAGTGCGCCGCCGACTCCGCGTGTAGGCCCTCCTGGCCGCCACGCAGGTGGCCCGTAGCCCCGCCAGCTCCTCCGACCACCAGTACACGGCGCGACGGGGAGGCGGACGGCGTGACCGAGGCATGCTGGCGTTGCACACCTCGGTCAGGGACGCCCTGAGCTGGACCGCCACGCGGTCCACGTCCAGGACCGGCTCGACAGGGGGCGAGAGCCAGTCCTGGAGAAAGGCCGCCTCCTTGGCTGCCTCCCGGTCCAGGCGGGTGAGAGCCCACCGCGGGAAGGGAGATTGGCCCGAGCGGGCCGTCCCCCCCCGGGGGCCGGTGGAGATGTCGAACCGCACGTATCGGTGGTCCGACAAGGTCTCCACCGTCTCCACCCGCCAGTTCACAACGCGGGCGGCCAGGGCAGGGGTGGCAAACGAGACGTCTACCACCGATCCTCCCCGTTGCCGCACACACGTGTGGACCGCCCCCCTATTGAGGAGGGACACGCCGCACGAGGCCGCCCAGAATTCGACGGCGCGTCCCCGGACGTTGCAGGAGGCAGCCGGGTTGCCCCAAGCCTCCGACTTGGAACCTAACGTAACCTTTTTTTTTTTTTTTTTTTTTGATCACGCTGGGAAAAAATGCATTACGCATACCCGCCCATTGGGGGAATGGGGACGGGCTATGTGGGACTCCCCGGAATGTTCCGGTATACCCACTAAAATAACCCAGCGGCACTCCCGCATCGTCTGTTTGGAGGAGGACTGGGAAACTGGCACAGCCTTTACGCCCAGTCCTCCGCCGACGAACGCCCGCCTTTACAGCGGGGCCTTCACGCCCCTCCCTTAGTGGAGGGGCCCGGGAATGACCACGTGCTCGGCCATTCCCGCCCGTCGAGGGTGGTGACTAGTGCAATGCAGACGACAGGCGCCCCCGCGCCTGTCGCCCGCTAGTCACCACCGGGAGGTGGGAGGAGCCGGTCTTATAACCGCCTTCTCCCACCCCTTCTTCGTCTGCGGAGCGGCGGCGCGAGAGGATCGTCCTCCCGCGCACGCTCCGCCGCCTCCTTTTGCGAAATCACGACCTCGCAAAAGGAGGCAACCGCGGCCCAGGCCTCCTCACTCCCCAGCATGGAGTTGACCACACTGGGAAGTGAGAGGTCCTGCCCAATCACATCTATCAGGGCACGGCGCAGCTCTGCCCAGGCTGGGCACACCTCGAGGGTGTGCTGCGCCGTGTCCTCCGCAGCGCCACAGTCGTGGCACCCCGGGGTTTCCTCCCTCCGGATCCGATGCAGGTGCGTTCCGAAACACCCATGTCCGGACAACACCTGCACTAGACGGAACGAGAGGAAACCGTGGGGTCGCTCGAGCCAGCCCTGCAGGGCTGGACCGAGCGCGTCCAGCGTACGACGGCCAAAGGTGGCGGAGGCGAGGTCCTCCGTCCAATGGAGGACGATGGCGTCCCTCGCCTCCCGCCGCACGGCCTCCCTCTCTTCAGGGGCGGGGCGCTCTCCGAGCGCCTTCCGCCGCGCCGTCCAATCGTACACTCTGGCGAGCACCCATGCCTCCAACTCCCAGGGAGGGGTGCCCGCCAGAGCGCACGCCGCAGAAAAGCCCACTGAGCGGTAGGCCCTCGCCACCCGCAGTGCAATAGCCCTTTGGGGCTTGCGGATGGCGGTCGCGTTCTCCCTCCTGTGGAGGGAGTCCGCCCAGATGGGTGCGCCGTAGAGCGCCATGCTCCGCAGGATGCCGGCATACAATCGCCGGCACCGTGCACTGGGCCCTCCGAGGTTGGGGAGGAGCCATGAGAGGGCGTCCGCGGCTTTCAGCAGGCGCGTCGACAGCCCGCTAAAGTGCGGGCCGAAGCGCCACCTGCTGTCCAGCACTAGGCCCAGATATTTCATCTGGGCCTTCACCTCAATTCTGACGCCCTCTACGACTATGTGGCCGTCGGGAGGGCAGCGCTGCCGAGGCCCGTGGAAGAACACGGCCTCGGTCTTGTTCAGCGCCACCCTCAATCCTAGCTGGCGGATCCTCCCTGCCACCAAGGAACCGCCAGCCGAGGCCAAACTGGCCGCCTCCCCAAAGTCCCTCCCCCGGGCAACGAGGAGAGTGTCATCCGCGTAGCAGATGACACTCGTGCCCTGGAGGAGGGTGCCCCGCAGGAGCCAGTCGAATGCGATGTTCCACAAGGGGGGCCCTAGCACCGACCCCTGCGGAACACCGCACTCCGCGCCGTAGCGCCTGATCCTGGCCGTCTTGTCCACCAGGAGGACCTCTCTGTCCTCCAGGTAGCTGGCCAGGATCGCCCGCAGATATGGGGGCACTCCGTGGTACCGGAGTGCCTCCAATATGGTCGAGTGGGGCACGGAGTTGAAGGCGTTGGCGATGTCGAACGACACCGCCAACACTCCGTCCCCCGACTCGACCGCCTCCTGCACGTGGCCCCTGAGTAGGGCCAACGCGTCGACCGTCGAACGCCCACGTCGAAAACCGAACTGGGCGTCCGACAGGTCAGGCCCTACCTCCCGCAACTGGCTATTTAGCCGGGTGGCGATGATCCCCTCGAACAATTTACCGACCTCATCGAGCAGAACGATGGGCCGGTATGCCGAGGGGGAGTCCACCGGGCGTCCCTCCTTCCGGAGGAGGCACAACTGCCCCTCCTTCCACAGTTTCGGGAACCTCCCAGCCGTCAGACACGCGCTGAAGAGGTCCCGAAACCTATCCTCCATGAGGGACGCCGCGATGGCAACCACCCGTGCGGGGACGCCATCTGGCCCAGGGGCCGTCTTCTTCGCGCGGAGGGACAGAACCCCCGCGCGAAGTTCCTCCGCTGATACTGGAGGGACCTCCTCCTCCGGCGAAGCCACCACCCCCCCCAGTGGGGGATTCATCGTTGGTGGGGTGAACTCGGTCCTGCGCGGAAACAGTGACCGAACCACCCCATCCAGCAACGCCGGCTCCAGGGTCTCCGTAATGGGGGGACCAAAGGGGCGCAGTTGGTTCCGCGCCGCCTTATATGGCCTCCCAAACGGATCCCTGTCGAGGCCCTCCAGCATCTCGGCCCGCGCCGAGTCCTTGGCGGCGCACATAGCCGCCTTGAGGACCGTCTTTGCCTCTAGATAAGAGGCGTAGAGGCGGTCCTCCCCGGCCTGAGACCGGGTAGTGCGCCGCCGACTCCGCGTGTAGGCCCTCCTGGCCGCCACGCAGGTGGCTCGTAGCCCTGCCAGCTCCTCCGACCACCAGTAAACGGCGCGACGGGGAGCCGGCCGGCGTGACCGAGGCATGCTGGCGTTGCACACCTCGGTCAGGGACGCCCTGAGCTGGACCGCCACGCGGTCCACGTCCAGGACCGGCTCCACAGGGGGTGAGAGCCAGTCCTGGAGAAAGGCTGCCTCCTTGGCTGCCTCCCGGTCCAGGCGGGTGAGAGCCCACCGCGGGAAGGGAGATTGGCCAGCGCGGCCCGTCCCCTCCCGGGGGCCGGTGGAGATGTCGAACCGCACGTACCGGTGGTCCGACAAAGTCTCCACCGTCTCCACCCGCCAGTTCACAACGCGGGCGGCCAGGGCAGGGGTGGCAAACGAGACGTCTACCACCGATCCTCCCCGTTGCCGCACACACGTGTGGACCGCCCCCCTGTTGAGGAGGGACACGCCGCACGAGGCCGCCCAGAATTCGACGGCGCGTCCCCGGACGTTGCAGGAGGCAGCCGGGTTGCCCCAAGCCTCCGACTTGGCGTTCAGGTCGCCCAATATGGCGACCCGGCGTGGTGCCGCCCTCCCGGCGACTGCCGTTAGGATTTCGAGGAAGTCCTCGAAATCCCTTAGAGGGCGGTTTGGGGAGAAATAGACCCCGACCAGGGCCGTATCCCCCCCCCACGCGGCGGCCACGTATCCCGGTCCCCTCTCTAAAAGCGAGAGGGGAGGGGAGTCCGTGGAGGACCGCGCCACCAACGCCACCAAGCCGTCCCGGTCGCCCAGCCAGGTACTGGGGACCGAGTAAGGCTCGGCAACCACCGCCACGTCCACCAACCACTCAGCCACGGTCTGGATCAGCAGATCCTGAGCCGCTCTGCAGTGGTTGGTGTTCGCCTGGAGGATGCGATGTTCGACTGGCATTAATCGGACATCGCACCCCCCTCCTCCTCAGCCAGGCCGGCAGCAGCCGGAAGGCCAACTTCCGCCACGGCGGAGGTAGCGGCAGGCCTTCTCGGCGCCTGTGCTATTCCCTTCTTGGGGGGAGGATTGCACATCCTCCCCTGCATCACGTGCCCTGCCGGGCGGCCAACGGCTGCACAGACGGCGCAGTGCGGCTTGGCGGCCTCGCACGAGGCGGACTTGTGGCCCTCCTTGCCGCAACGGTAACAACTCTCTGTCCTGTCCACGGTGGACGGACAGAGAGGCCGGGTGTGCCCGACTCCGAAGCACTTGTAGCACCGCAAGGGCTGTGCCACAAGTGCCCGGACCGCACCCGAACTGAAGCCCACGTTGAGCCGTCCTTTATCAAGGACGGCTTTGGCAGCGGCGACTGGGCACTCCATGCGGATGGTGCCCATGCCGCCACGGCCGGACCTAATGTCCCGGGCTCGTACCGCTGCGACGCCACAACCCCCTACAGCTGCGACCGCCGCCACCACCTCCTCCTTGGTGACCGAGTCATCCAAGTCGGTCACTTCGATGGCCGCGGTCTTCACCGGCCTGGCCACCTTGGCCGCATCTGCGATGACCTCTTGCAGCTTCGCTGCGAAGAGGTCCGCATTTTTGCCACCTTCGGCCCCCGGGAACTCAAAGAGTCGTCCCCCAGCCTGGGTCCGGCGACAGGAGACCTTGCCGATCCCCAGTTTTGTGGGATCGGCATTGGCACGCGCCCGCATCATCACGGACGCGTATGTCTCCCCCCGCTCCACAGCCTCCGCGGTGAGCGTCACCACGACGGCTGCGGTCTTGGGAGGAACTAAGTTCCTCTTGCCGGCTGGGGGCGAACTCTTTCCCCTTCCCTTTCCCTTGTCGGTCGCCTGCGACTGGCTGGGAGGGGTGGTGGCGGAGACGGCTGGGGGGGAGGTTTTCCCCTTTCCCTTCCCCTTTCCCTTGCCAGTCGACTGCGACTGGCCGGGAGGGGTGGTGGCGGGTACGGCAGGGACGACAGCTGCCGTCTTCTTGCCCTTTCCTTTCCCCTTGCCGACCACCTTCGTCCAGCCCTGCTGGTTGGTCGGGGTGGTGGCAGGCAGGAGAGGGTCCTCCTCCCTCTGGGAAGTCGGCTCCGGCTTGCCAGACCGCTTGTCTGCGGCAAGTGGCAGCCGGTAGCTCCTTTCGGGCAAGAGCCGGTCCTCTATGCCCGCCAGGCAGGCCCTCGTGAAGGCCCTCTCCTCCATCACAACCTTGCGGATGATATCCTCAAGGCCGGAGGAGGAGGAGGGGCCCTCTGCCGCAGGTCTCGGCTCAGCCTGGGTTGGCCGGGCCGTGGCCTCGGCCAGCTTCTGATGAAGCTGGCTGACCTCCGTCTGCAGGCGATCGACCCTCGCCTGCAGTTGCCGCGTCTCGTCGGTCGCCTGCCTCTGCACCAGTTCCGCAATAATGCCGCGCATGCTCGCGGCGCGGCATTTAAGGGCCTTCTGGAAGGTACCCTTTAGTTTCGAGGACTTGGAAGCGACCTCCACGATCCCGTCCTGGTCCTCCACAGCCAACCGCTCCAGCTCCAGTAGGGAGTGGTCCGCGTACAGAACGACAGACGCGCCGTACCCGGACTTGGCACGAGCAAGGCGCGCCTGCCGCTCCTTGGCAGCAACCTGCTCCTCCAGGTCCTGCTGGTACTGCTCCCGCCGAGCTAAGTCCAACTGGCGTTGGGCGTCTTCCAGACCCACGTCGTGGGTATCCGCCGTCACCTTTTTGGACTTAGCCCTCCTCGAAGGCTCCTTCGCCGAACCCGAGCCCGAGGAGCCCTCCGACACTTCCTTCAGGAAGTATCGCTTCCGCGATCGCGATCGTGACCGAGAGTACTCGGTCGTCTTCGCGCTAGCGTTCGACGCAACGAACTCGCTCTCGGAGTCCGAATCGTCCAACCTTCCTTCGTAGAAGGCTCTGCCTTCTTCCGACGCTGAAGCGTCGCGGTGGCCCTGAGAAGGGCCTTTGGGTTGGCCCTGAGAAGGGCCTTTGGGTTGGCCCTTAGAAGGGCCTTTTTTAACAAAATGCCCGAGGGCATCCCGCGGGGGTTTTGATGTAGACATCATAAAAATTAAAATAAAATTCTCCGCAGGTATCGTACACGACAAGACAGATAAAATTCGCTACGATCGCACAGTGCACTTTGGCCGTACCCAGCCTGCCACTCCGTTACGGTGGTCAGGACTGGGACGTTTCCGGGGAACACGACGGGGACGTAAGCACTGTGGGGGGGTTCCCCAACCTAACGTAACCTTTTTTTTTTTTTTTTTTTTTTGATCTCGCTGGGAAAAAATGCATTACGCATACCCGCCCCTTGGGGGAATGGGGACGGGCTATGTGGGACTCCCCGGAAAGTTCCGGTATACCCACTAAAATAACCCAGCGGCACTCCCGCATCGTCTGTTTGGAGGAGGACTGGGAAACTGGCACAGCCTTTACGCCCAGTCCTCCGCCGACGACCGCCCGCCTTTACAGCGGGGCCTTCACGCCCCTCCCTTAGTGGAGGGGCCCGGGAATGACCACGTGCTCGGCCATTCCCGCCCGTCGAGGGTGGTGACTAGTGCAATGCAGACGACAGGCGCCCCCGCGCCTGTCGCCCGCTAGTCACCACCGGGAGGTGGGAGGAGACGGTCTTATAACCGCCTTCTCCCACCCCTTCTTCGTCTGCGGAGCGGCGGCGCGAGAGGATCGTCCTCCCGCGCACGCTCCGCCGCCTCCTTTTGCGAAATCACGACCTCGCAAAAGGAGGCAACCGCCGCCCAGGCCTCCTCACTCCCCAGCATGGAGTTGACCACACTGGGAAGTGAGAGGTCCTGCCCGACCACATCAATCAAGGCACGGCGCAGCTCAGCCCAAGCCGGGCACACCTCGAGGGTGTGCTGCGCCGTGTCTTCCGCAGCGCCACAATCGTGGCACCCCGGGGTTTCCTCCCTCCGGATCCGATGCAGGTGCGTTCCGAAACACCCATGTCCGGACAACACCTGCACTAGACGGAACGAGAGGAAACCGTGGGGTCGCTCGAGCCAGCCCTGCAGGGCTGGACCGAGTGCGTCCAGTGTACGACGGCCAAAGGCGGCGGTGGCGAGGTCCTCCGTCCAATGGAGGACGATGGCGTCCCTCGCCTCCCGCCGCACGGCCTCCCTCTCCTCAGGGGCGGGGCGCTCTCCGAGCGCCAACCTAACGTAACCTAACCTAACCTAACCTAACCTAACCTAACCTTTTTTTTTTTTTTTTTTTTTTTTTTTTTTTTGATAACGCTGGAAAAAAATGCATTACGCATACCCGCCCATCGGGGGAATGGACGGGCTATGTGGGACTCCCCGGGCAAGCCCGGTATACCCACTAAAATAAACCAGCGCACTCCCGCATCGTCTTTATGGAGGAGGACTGGGAAACCGGCACAGCCTTTACGCCCAGTCCTCCGCCGACGACTGCCTACCATAATGGCGGGCCCCGCACGCCCCTCCCTCAGTGGAGGGGCCCGGGAATGACCGTGAGTGATCGGCCATTCCCGCCCGACGAGGGTGGTGATTGTGCAATGCAGACGACAGGCGCCCCCGCACCTGCCGCCCGCTAATCACCACCAGGGGGTGGGCGCAGGCGATCGTACAACCGCCCTCTCCCACCCCCACCGCTGCCTCCTTTTGCGACATGGCGTCCTCGCAAAAGGAGGCAACCGCCGCCCAGGCCTCCCCGCTCCCCAGCATGGATTTACCACACCGGGAAGCGAGAGGACCTGCCAAACACCTCCTCAGGGCATGACGCAGCTACGCCCCCGCTGGGCACACCTAGACGGTGTGCCGCGCCATGCTCCTCACCGCGCTGGACCTTTACGGTCCCCTCCGTTGCAGCATCTGGCCCGCGAAGCCCAGACGCCGCCCTCCGCGTGTGCGGCGAAGCGTCGAGACCGACGCTCCGCCGCCTTCTCCCACCATTGACTTGTCCCTGCCGACCATCCCACGTCAAAGGAGGGTCGGCAACGACAAGTCACAACCTCCTCTTGGGCCCACCTCCCGCCCCCGAGCCGCAGCCACCCCCACCCGCAGGAGAGATTCCGGGCTGCAGAGCCAGGTGCAGAGCGGGCAAAGCCCGGATGCAGAGCCGGGCAAAGCAGGGTGCAGAGCTGGTCAGTGCACTCGGGGAGCTCAAACCGCACGAGCGCCGAGTGCAAAGCCAGGTGCAGAGCGGGCAGAGCCGGTCACTGCAGAGCCGGGCAGTGCAGGGTGCAGAGCTGGGGTGCCCCGGGCGTTCCCCCCCGCAGGGGAAGGCGGCCCGCCCAGAGGCCAGGAAGCGAGCCCCACCGCTGTCCTACGAAACCTAACCTACCCCACCCACCCCAACCTAACCTACCTACCCAGACTACCCCTTCATCGCATCTGGAGTGTCCTCTGCTAATCAGGGGAACACCCAGAGCGACGTCTCCCCCCCACCCCCCCCCGTCAGGTATTCGCCACCGCCAACAAGAACCACGAATATGAAGTTATTGACGGTGCCCAGGGTGCACCAGCCCAGCGGGTTGCTCTTCCCCCCGGACGTATCCGAAAGAGACCAGCAACCAACTAGGCCAACGTGGAGGTTACCTGACCCGCACCCCAACCTAACCTTTTTTTTTTTTTTTTTTTTTTTTTGATCACGCTGGGAAAAAATGCATTACGCATACCCGCCCCTTGGGGGAATGGGGACGGGCTATGTGGGACTCCCCGGAATGTTCCGGTATACCCACTAAAATAACCCAGCGGCACTCCCGCATCGTCTGTTTGGAGGAGGACTGGGAAACTGGCACAGCCTTTACGCCCAGTCCTCCGCCGACGACCGCCCGCCTTTACAGCGGGGCCTTCACGCCCCTCCCTTAGTGGAGGGGCCCGGGAACGACAGCGAGTGCTCGGCCGTTCCCGCCCGACGAGGGTGGTGACTCGTGCAATGCAGACGAGAGGCGCCCCCGCGCCTGTCGCCCGCTAGTCACCACCAGGTGGTGGGAGGAGACGATCGTACAACCGCCTTCTCCCACCCCTTCTTCGCCTGCGGAGCGGCGGCGCGAGAGGATCATCCTCCCGCGCACGCTCCGCCGCCTCCTTTTGCGAAATCACGACCTCGCAAAAGGAGGCAACCGCCGCCCAGGCCTCCTCACTCCCCAGCATGGAGTTGACCACACTGGGAAGTGAGAGGTCCTGCCCGATCACTTGATTTAGGGCACGGCGCAGCTCTGCCCAGGCCGGGCACACCTCGAGGGTATGCTGCGCCGTGTCCTCTGCCGCACCGCAGTCGTGGCACGCCGGGGTTTCCTCCCTCCGGATCCGGTGCAGGTGCGTTCCGAAACAACCATGTCCGGACAACACCTGCACCAAACGGAATGAGAGGAAACCGTGGGGACGCTCGAGCCAGCCCTGCAAGACTGGACCGAGCGCGTCCAATGTCCGGCGTCCAAAGGCGGCGGTGGCGAGGTCCTCCGTCCAATGGAGGACGATGGCGTCCCTCGCCTCCCGCCGCACTGCCTCCCGCTCTTCCGCAGCGGGGCGCTCCCCGAGCGCCTTCCGCCGCGCCGTCCACTCGTACACTCTGGCGAGCACCCATGCCTCCAACTCCCAGGGAGGGGTGCCCGCCAGAGCGCACGCCGCAGAAAAGCCCACTGAGCGGTAGGCCCTCGCCACCCGCAGTGCAATAGCCCTTTGGGGCTTGCGGATGGCGGTTGCATTCTCCCTCCTGTGGAGGGAGTCCGCCCAGATGGGTGCGCCGTAGAGCGCCATGCTTCGCAAGATGCCGGCATACAATCGCCGGCACCGTGCACTGGGCCCCCCGAGGTTGGGAAGGAGCCATGAGAGGGCGTCCGCAGCTTTCAGCAGGCGCGTCGACAGCCCGCTGAAATGCGGGCCGAAGCGCCACCTGCTGTCTAGCACGAGGCCCAGATACTTCATCTGGGCCCCGACCCCTATCCGGACGCCCTCCACGACGATGTGGGCGTCTGGAGGGCAGCGCTGCCGAGGCCCGTGGAAGAACACGGCCTCGGTCTTGTTCAGCGCCACCCTCAATCCTAGCTGGCGGATCCTCCCTGCCACCAAGGAACCGCCAGCCGAGGCCAAACTGGCCGCCTCCCCAAAGTCCCTCCCCCGGGCAACGAGGAGAGTGTCATCCGCGTAGCAGATGACACTCGTGCCCTGGAGGAGGGTGCCCCGCAGGAGCCAGTCGAATGCGATGTTCCACAAGGGGGGCCCTAGCACCGACCCCTGTGGAACACCGCACTCCGCGCCGTAGCGCCTGATCCTGGCCGTCTTGTCCACCAGGAGGACCTCTCTGTCCTCCAGGTAGCTGGCCAGGATCGCCCGCAGATATGGGGGCACTCCGTGGTACCGGAGTGCCTCCAATATGGTCGAGTGGGGCACGGAGTTGAAGGCGTTGGCGATGTCGAACGACACCGCCAACACTCCGTCCCCCGACTCGACCGCCTCCTGCACGTGGCCCCTGAGTAGGGCCAACGCGTCGACCGTCGAACGCCCACGTCGGAAACCGAACTGGGCGTCCGACAGGTCAGGCCCTACCTCCCGCAACTGGCTATTTAGCCGGGTGGCGATGATCCCCTCGAACAATTTACCGACCTCATCGAGCAGAACGATGGGCCGGTATGCCGAGGGGGAGTCCACCGGGCGTCCCTCCTTCCGGAGGAGGCACAACTGCCCCTCCTTCCACAGTTTCGGGAACCTCCCAGCCGTCAGACACGCGCTGAAGAGGTCCCGAAACCTATCCTCCATGAGGGACGCCGCGATGGCAACCACCCGTGCGGGGACGCCATCTGGCCCAGGGGCCGTCTTCTTCGCGCGGAGGGACAGAACCCCCGCGCGAACTTCCTCCGCTGATACTGGAGGCACCTCCTCCTCCGGCGAAGCTACCACCCCCCCCAGTGGGGGATTCATCGTTGGTGGGGTGAACTCGGTCCTGCGCGGAAACAGTGACCGAACCACCCCATCCAGCAACGCCGGCTCCAGGGTCTCCGTAATGGGGGGACCAAAGGGGCGCAGTTGGTTCCGCGCCGCCTTATATGGCCTCCCAAATGGATCCCTGTCGAGGCCCTCCAGCATCTCGGCCCGCGCCGAGTCCTTGGCGGCGCACATAGCCGCCTTGAGGACCGTCTTTGCCTCTAGATAAGAGGCGTAGAGGCGGTCCTCCCCGGCCTGAGACCGGGTAGTGCGCCGCCGACTCCGCGTATAGGCCCTCCTGGCCGCCACGCAGGTGGCCCGTAGCCCTGCCAGCTCCTCCGACCACCAGTAAACGGCACGACGGGGAGCCGGCCGGCGTGACCGAGGCATGCTGGCGTTGCACACCTCGGTCAGGGACGCCCTGAGCTGGACCGCCACGCGGTCCACGTCCAGGACCGGCTCAACAGGGGGTGAGAGCCAGTCCTGGAGAAAGGCTGCCTCCTTGGCTGCCTCCCGGTCCAGGCGGGTGAGAGCCCACCGCGGGAAAGGAGATTGGCCAGCGCGGCCTGTCCCCTCCCGGGGGCCGGTGGAGATGTCGAACCGCACGTACCGGTGGTCCGACAAAGTCTCCACCGTCTCCACCCGCCAGTTCACAACGCGGGCGGCCAGGGCAGGGGTGGCAAACGAGACGTCTACCACCGATCCTCCCCGTTGCCGCACACACGTGTGGACCGCCCCCCTGTTGAGGAGGGACACGCCGCACGACGCCGCCCAGAATTCGACGGCGCGTCCCCGGACGTTGCAGGAGGCAGCCGGGTTGCCCCAAGCCTCCGACTTGGCGTTGAGGTCGCCCAATATGGCGACCTGGCGTGGTGCCGCCCTCCCGGCGACTGCCGTTAGGATTTCGAGGAAGTCCTCGAAATCCCTTAGAGGGCGGTTTGGGGAGAAATAGACCCCAACCAGGGCCGTATCCCCCCCCCACGCGGCGGCCACGTATCCCGGTCCCCTCTCTAAAAGCGAGAGGGGAGGGGAGTCCGTGGAGGACCGCGCCACCAACGCCACCAAGCCGTCCCGGTCGCCCAGCCAGGTACTGGGGACCGAGTAAGGCTCGGCAACCACCGCCACGTCCACCAACCACTCAGCCACGGTCTGGATCAGCAGATCCTGAGCCGCTCTGCAGTGGTTGGTGTTCGCCTGGAGGATGCGATGTTCGACTGGCATTAATCGGACATCGCACCCCCCTCCTCCTCAGCCAGGCCGGCAGCAGCCGGAAGGCCTTCTTCCGCCACGGCGGAGGTAGCGGCAGGCCTTCTCGGCGCCTGTGCTATTCCCTTCTTGGGGGGAGGATTGCACATCTTCCCCTGCATCACGTGCCCTGCCGGGCGGCCAACGGCTGCACAGACGGCGCAGTGCGGCTTGGCGGCCTCGCACGTTGCGGATTTGTGGCCCTCCTTGCCGCAACGGTAGCAGCTCTCTGTCCGGTCCACGGTGGACGGACAGAGGGGCCGGGTGTGCCCGACTCCGAAGCACTTGTAGCACCGCAAGGGCTGTGCCACAAGTGCCCGGACCGCCCCCGAGCTAAAGCCCACGTTGAGCCGTCCTTTTTCAAGGACGGCTTTGGCAGCGGCGACTGGGCACTCCATGCGGATGGTGCCCATGCCGCCGCGGCCGGGCCTGATGTCCCGGGCTCGTACCGCTGCGACGCCACAGCCCCCTACAGCAGCGACCGCCGCCACCACCTCCTCCTTGGTGACCGAGTCATCCAAGTCGGTCACTTCGATGGCCGCGGTCTTCACCGGCCTGGCCACTTTGGCCGCATCTGCGATGACCTCTTGCAGCTTAGCTGCGAAGAGGTCCGCATTTTTGCCACCTTCGGCCCCCGCGAACTCAAAGAGCCGTCCCCCAGCCTGGGTCCGGCGACAGGAGACCTTGCCGATCCCCAGTTTTGTGGGATCGGCATTGGCACGCGCCCGCATCATCACGGACGCGTAGGTCTCTCCCCGCTCCACAGCCTCCGCGGTGAGCGTCACCACGACGGCTGCGGTCTTGGGAGGAACTAAGTTCCTCTTGCCGGCTGGGGGCGAACTCTTTCCCCTTCCCTTTCCCTTGTCGGTCGCCTGCGACTGGCTGGGAGGGGTGGTGGCGGAGACGGCTGGGGGGGAGGTTTTCCCCTTTCCCTTCCCCTTTCCCTTGCCAGTCGACTGCGACTGGCCGGGAGGGGTGGTGGCGGGTACGGCAGGGACGACAGCTGCCGTCTTCTTGCCCTTTCCTTTGCCCTTGCCGACCACCTTCGTCCAGCCCTGCTGGTTGGTCGGGGTACCCCCCCCCCCAACCTAACCTAACCTAACCTAACCTAACCTAACCTAACCTTTTTTTTTTTTTTTTTTTTAGCGTGGAGAAATGCTCATGCATACTGCGCTACCACGGGGAGATAGCGCAGTTATGTGGGACTCTAACCCACTAAAACTCCACGGTGTCCTCCTGTGCCGCTTATGGCGGGAACACGGGAACGCGTTAGCATACATCCGCGAACCCGCCGCGGCTGTCCGTCTCCGGACCCTCCTCTGGGTTTTACCCCCATCACCGGCGCACCAGAACACACAGTACGCCGTGACCACCCCGGGGACCAAACCAGCACATGGGTACCAGACAACCCCGTGTATGGCACCCTTGGTCCCCCTGTGACGGGTCAGGACAGTGGCCCCGCCACCTACCACTTTTCGGCCGCAGGGGATAGGGAGAGCGGCCAGCGCTATACCGACACTCCTCCTCCCCTGCGGCCCCACCGCGTCCGCCATCAGACGGTGGCGACCCCGTGCAGGCCGCGGAGGGTAGGGCGAGCGGCGCACCGTAATACCGGCACTCCTCTCCCGCCGCGGCCTCCGACCCTCAGCCGCGATGCCTTTCATACCACATCGCGGCCCGCCTCAGTTGCGATGTCGCCTAGGCAACACCGCAACCTACATGTTGGCCGCTACGTCGTCGGCTTATCGGCAAAAGCCCTGACGAGCGGCCCCTCCTCGGGTTCCTCTTGGCTTCACCGTGGTTGTCCAAGCCACGGCTACTGAGCCCCCCCGCCTCGACAATGCGGGAACCCACCGGGGGGGAACCTAACCTAACCTTTTTTTTTTTTTTTTTTTTTTTTTTTTTTTTGATCACGCTGGGAAAAAATGCATTACGCATACCCGCCCCTTGGGGGAATGGGGACGGGCTATGTGGGACTCCCCGGAATGTTCCGGTATACCCACTAAAATAACCCAGCGGCACTCCCGCATCGTCTGTTTGGAGGAGGACTGGGAAACTGGCACAGCCTTTACGCCCAGTCCTCCGCCGACGACCGCCCGCCTTTACAGCGGGGCCTTCACGCCCCTCCCTTAGTGGAGGGGCCCGGGAATGACCACGTGCTCGGCCATTCCCGCCCGTCGAGGGTGGTGACTAGTGCAATGCAGACGACAGGCGCCCCCGCGCCTGTCGCCCGCTAGTCACCACCGGGAGGTGGGAGGAGACGGTCTTATAACCGCCTTCTCCCACCCCTTCTTCGTCTGCGGAGCGGCGGCGCGAGAGGATCGTCCTCCCGCGCACGCTCCGCCACCTCCTTTTGCGAAATCACGACCTCGCAAAAGGAGGCAACCGCCGCCCAGGCCTCCTCACTCCCCAGCATGGAGTTGACCACACTGGGAAGCGAGAGGTCCTGCCCGATCACTTGAACTAGGGCACGGCGCAGTTCAGCCCAGGCTGGGCACACCTCTAGAGTGTGCTGCGCCGTGTCCTCTGCCGCGCCGCAGTCGTGGCACGCCGGGGTTTCCTCCCTCCGGATCCGGTGCAGGTGCGTTCCGAAACAACCATGTCCGGACAACACCTGCACCAAACGGAACGAGAGGAAACCATGTGGCCGCTCGAGCCAGCCTTGCAAGACTGGACCGAGCGCGTCCAGCGTCCGGCGTCCAAAGGCGGCGGTGGCGAGGTCCTCCGTCCAATGGAGGACGATAGCGTCCCTCGCCTCCCGCCGCACTGCCTCCCGCTCTTCCGCGGCGGGGCGCTCCCCGAGCGCCTTACGCCGCGCCGTCCATTCGTAAACTCTGGCGAGCACCCATGCCTCCAACTCCCAGGGAGGGGTGCCCGCCAGAGCACACGCCGCCGAGAAACCCACCGAGCGGTAGGCCCTCGCCACCCGCTGTGCAATGGCCCTTTGGGGCCTGCGGATGGCGGTTGCGTTCTCCCTCCTGTGGAGGGAGTCCGCCCAGATGGGTGCTCCATAGAGCGCCATGCTCTTAAGGATGCCGGCATAGAGGCGCCGGCATCGATCCTTCGGCCCTCCCAAGTTTGGGAGGAGCCATGAGAGGGCGTCCGCGGCTTTCAGCAGGCGCGTCGACAGCCCGCTGAAATGCGAGCCGAAGCGCCACCTGCTGTCTAGCACGAGGCCCAGATACTTCATCTGGGCCCCGACCCCTATCCGGACGCCCTCCACGACAATGTGGGCGTTCGGAGGGCAGCGCTGCCGAGGCCCGTGAAAGAACACGGCCTCGGTTTTGTTCAGCGCTACCCTCAATCCAAGCTGGCGGATCCTACCTGCCACCAAGGATCCGCCAGCCGAGGCCAAACAGGCCGCCTCCCCAAAGTCCCTCCCCCGGGCAACGAGGAGAGTGTCATCCGCGTAACAGATGACACTCGTGCCCTGGAGGAGGGTGCCCCGCAGGAGCCAGTCGAATGCAATGTTCCACAAGGGGGGCCCTAGCACCGACCCTTGTGGAACACCGCACTCCGCGTCGTAGTGCCTGATCCTGGCCGTCTTGTCCACCAGGAGGACCTCTCTGTCCTCCAGGTAGCTGGCCAGGATCGCCCGCAGATATGGAGGCACTCCGTGGTACCGGAGTGCCTCCAATATGGTCGAGTGGGGCACGGAGTTGAAGGCGTTGGCGATGTCGAACGACACCGCCAACACTCCGCCCCCCGACTCAACCGCCTCCTGCACATGGCCCCTGAGTAGGGCCAACGCGTCGACCGTCGAACGCCCACGTCGAAAACCGAACTGGGCGTCCGACAGGTCCGGCCCTACCTCCCGCAAGTGGCTATTTAGCCGGGTGGCGATGATCCCCTCGAACAATTTACCGACCTCATCGAGCAGAACGATGGGCCGGTATGCCGAGGGGGAGTCCACCGGGCGTCCCTCCTTCCGGAGCAGGCAAAGCTGCCCCTCCTTCCACTGTTTCGGGAACCTCCCAGCCATCAGGCACGCGCTGAAGAGGTCCCGAAACCTGTCCTCCATGAGGGACGCCGCGATGGCCACCACCCGTGCGGGGACGCCATCCGGTCCAGGGGCCGTCTTCTTCGCGCGGAGGGACAGAACCCCCGCGCGAAGTTCCTCCACCGATACTGGAGGGACCTCCTCCTCCGGCGAAGCCACCACCCCCCCCAGTGGGGGGTTCATCGTTGGTGGGGTGAAGTCGGTCCTGCGCGGAAACAGTGACCGAACCACCCCATCCAGCAACGCCGGTTCCAGGGTCTCCGTGACTGGGGGACCAAAGGGGCGCAGTTGGTTCCGCGCCGCCTTATATGGCCTCCCAAACGGATCCCTGTCGAGGCCCTCCAGCATCTCGGCCCTCGCCGAGTCCTTGGCGGCGCACATAGCCGCCTTGAGGACCGTCTTTGCCTCTAGGTAAGAGGCGTAGAGGCGGTCCTCCCCGGCCTGAGACCGGGTAGTGCGCCGCCGACACCGCGTGTAGGCCCTTCTGGCCGCCACGCAGGTGGCCCGTAGCCCCGCCAGCTCCTCCGACCACCAGTACACGGCGCGACGGGGAGGCGGACGGCGTGACCGAGGCATGCTGGCGTTGCACACCTCGGTCAGGGACGCCCTGAGCTGGACCGCTGCCGCATCCACGTCCAGGACCGGCTCGACAGGAGGTGAGAGCCAGTCCTGGAGAAAGGCTGCCTCCTTGGCTGCCTCCCGGTCCAGGCGGGTGAGAGCCCACCGCGGGAAGGGAGATTGGCCCGAGCGGGCCGTCCCCCCCCGGGGGCCGGTGGAGATGTCGAACCGCACGTATCGGTGGTCCGACAAGGTCTCCACCGTCTCCACCCGCCAGTTCACAACGCGGGCGGCCAGGGCAGGGGTGGCAAACGAGACGTCTACCACCGATCCTCCCCGTTGCCGCACACACGTGTGGACCGCCCCCCTATTGAGGAGGGACACGCCGCACGAGGCCGCCCAAAATTCGACGGCGCGTCCCCGGACGTTGCAGGAGGCAGCCGGGTTGCCCCAAGCCTCCGACTTGGCGTTGAGGTCGCCCAATATGGCGACCTGGCGTGGTGCCGCCCTCCCGGCGACTGCCGTAAGGACTTCGAGGAAGTCCTCGAAATCCCTTAGAGGGCGGTTTGGGGAGAAATAGACCCCCACCAGGGCCGTATCCCCCCCCCACGCGGCGGCCACGTATCCCGGTCCCCTCTCTAAAAGCGAGAGGGGAGGAGAGTCCGTGGAGGACCGCGCCACCAACGCCACCAAGCCGTCCCGGTCGCCCAGCCAGGTACTGGGGACCGAGTAAGGCTCGGCGACAACCGCCACGTCCACCAACCACTCGGCCATGATCTGCGTCAGCAGATCCTGGGCCACCCCGCAGTGGTTGGTGTTCGCCTGGAGGATGCGATGTTCGACTGGCATTAATCGGACATCGCACCCCCCTCCTCTTCAGCCAGGCCGGCAGCAGCCGAAAGCCCTTCTTCCGCCACGGCGGCGGTAGCGGCAGGCTTTCTCGGCGCCTGTGCTTTTCCCTTCTTAGGGGGAGGATTACACATCCTCCCCTGCATGATGTGCCCTGCCGGGCGGCCAGCGGCGGCACACACAGCGCACCGTGGCGCGGCGGCCTCGCACGAGGCGGCTTTGTGGCCCTCCCCGCCGCAGCGGTAACAGCTCTCCGTGCGGTCTACCGTGGACGGGCAGAGGGCCCGGGTGTGTCCGACCCCAAAGCACCTGTAACACCGTAAGGGCTGTGCCTCAAGTGCCCGGACCGCACCCGAACTGAAGCCGACCCGGAGCCGTCCTTTGTCAAGGACGGCTTTGGCAGCGGCGACTGGGCACTCCAGGCGAATGGTGCCCATGCCGCCGCGACCGGGCCTGATATCCCGGGCTCTCACCGCCGCGGCACTACAGCCCCCTACTGCTGCCAACACCGCCACCACCTCCTCCTTGGTGACGGTGTCGTCGAGGTCGGTCACCTCCATGGTCACCGTCTTCACGGGCCGGGCCACCTTGGCCGCGTCCGCGATGACCTCCCGCAACTTTGTTGCGAAGAGGTCTGCATTGGCACTGCCCTCTGCCCCCGGGAACTCGAACAAACGAGCCCCGGCTTGGGTCCGCCGGCAAGAGACTTTGCCGATCCCCAGCTGGGTGGGATCGGCGTTGGCACGCGCCCGCAATAAAATGGACGCGTACGTCTCCCCACGTTCCGCAGCCTCCGCGGTGAGCGTCACCACGACGGCTGCGGTCTTAGGAGGAACGAGGTTCCTCCTGGTGCCGGCGGTTTTGGCTGTGGGAGCAGCGCTGGCGGCCTTGGCGGGCGGCCCTTTCCCCCTCCCCTTCCCCTTCCCTTTGCCGGTCGTCTGCGACTGGCTGGGAGGGGTGGTGGTGGCTGGGACGGCAGGGACGACTGCTGCCGTCTTTTTGCCTTTCCCCTTCCCCTTGACGACCCTCGTCCACTCCTGCTGATTGGTCGGGGTGGTGGCAGGCAGAAGAGGGTCCTCCTCCCTCTGGGCGGTCGGCCCCGGCTTGCCAGGCCGCTTGTCTGCGGCAAGTGGCAGCCGGTAGCTCTTCTCCGGCAGCAGCCTGTCCTCTATGCCGGCAATGCAGGCCCTCGTGAAGGCCCTCTCCTCCAACACAACCTTTCGGATGATATCCTCGAGGTTGGAGGCGGAGGGGCCCTCTGCCAGCGGTCTCGGCTCGGCCTGACTTGGCCGTGCCGTAGCATCAGCCAGCTTCTGGTGGAGCTGGCTGACCTCCGCCTGCAGGCGATCAACCCTCGCCTGCAGTTGCCGCGTCTCGTCGGTCGCCTGCCTCTGCACCAGCTCCGCAACAATGCCCCGCATGCTCACGGCCCGGCATTTGAGGGCCTTTTGAATGGTCCCCTTCAGGTGCGATGATTTGCAGGCGACCTCAACAATCTCCTCTTCATCCTCCGCCGCCATCCGCTCCAGCTCGGCCAGGGAATGGTCCGCGTAAACAACGCGGGACGCACCGTACCCGGAGCTGGCCCGAGAAACGCGCGCCCGTTTCTCCTTCGCAGCCACCCGCTCCTCCAACTCCTGCTCGAGCTGCGTCCGCCGAGACACGTCCAACTGAAATTGGGCGTCTGCCAGGCCCACGTCGTGGGTATCCGCCTTTTTGGCCTTCGCCGAACCCGAGGGGCCATCGGATCCTTCCTTAAGGAAGGCCCGCTTCCGCGACTGCGATCGAGAGCCTTCCCCGACCTCCATCGAGCTGGCTTTCGATGCAACGGACTCGTTATCTGAGTCCGCCTCTTCCGGCCTTCCACCATAGAAGGTCCGTCCTTCTTCGGCTGACGCTGAAGCGTCACGGTGGCCCTGAGAAGGGCCTTTTGGTTGGCCCTGAGAAGGGCCTTTGGGAACCTAACCTAACCTAACCTAACCTAACCTAACCTAACCTGTCCGTGTCGGGGTGCCCTAGGTTCCCGAGCTCGCTTCGCTCGCTCTTGTACTGATTCGTTGACCATGAATAATTATTTTAATGTTGACATTGGTTTTAACATAGAATAGGTGCAAGTACGATTAGAGTTAAAGCAACAAAGTCGACGTAGCCCCGCTGCGCGGGGCTCCTATTTCTGTCTGCAGGGTCAAAAGTAACCTAACACGAACGAGATGACGGGAGCTGCGTTCGCTCGCTTTGCTCGCTCACTTCAGCTCCCGTCATCTCGTTCGAACCTAACCTGTCCGTGTCGGGGTGCCCTAAGTTCCCGAGCTCGCTTCGCTCGCTCTTGGACTGATTCTTTGACCATAATTTAGTCGTAGATCAACTAAAATAGACGCATTAAATAATATAAAGATTTGTACGGATGAGTGATATTAGGAGTAAGTGATACAACGAATGCTGTTGCTATACTGCCCTTTATTATAAAAGAACACAAGTTTATATGGTTACATTGACATCTCCCTCTCATCTCCTCCCTAAAACTAAAATAAAATAAAAGTTTACTTTTATTTTATTGCATGGATACAATATAAGCACAAATTAAACATTGATACTCTTAGGCTAACACGTATAAAATATAGTTATAACATAATCGTAGTACATATGTTCGTTATGTTTGGTATACAAAGTTATACAATAATAAGTAGTTACATACTTATAATAACAATCAATCCCTGAGTACCTATGAGCGCACAGCTGGCGCTTATTATTCGTCTCCGTTTTCTGCTGACCTGTATAATAGCTATTGTTAAGTGCTTATAGCATTGGTAATTAATTGTCTTATTTTTTTTATCTTAAACATGATACGGTTTCGTTCTGTTTTTGTGAATAATGTCGGGTTTTCCCTTATAATTGACCTCAACATTTGGTGACAAATCTCTAATCACCTTGTAAGGTCCAGAATATAATTGTTGAAGTTTATTGCCAGTTTCATTTTTAATTAAAACTTGATCGTTTGGCTTGTAGCGTATTGGATTTACATGCTGGTCGTATCTACTTTTTCTGCCTATTTTATTGGCTATCAAATTTTCCCGCGCTTCGGTTTGAGAAACCTGTAGGCGGTACTTAAGTTCAAGCGGGTAACTGTCGTAATTATATAGAGGCTCTATACACTTTTCCAAATTATTGGGCAAGTTACACTTTCTACCGTATACGAGTTCGAATGGTGTAAATTTTGTTGACGAGTGAACTGTCGTATTATAAGCAAAGCACCAGAATGGTAACCAAGTACTCCATAATTCGGGTTTTCCTTCTGCTTGGATTCGCAAAAATGCACCTAGATTTTTATGCGAGTTCTCTAGCGCTCCGATGCTTTGGTGATGATACGCAGTTGAGTTTAACTTTTTAATATGTAGTAATTCACAAACCTGTGTCACGGTCTCGGACATGAACTCTGTGCCTCTGTCGGTAGCTATGTCCCTCGGGATGCCATGTTGAAGTATGAAGTTATCCACGAAGGTGCGTGCTACTTCTGTAGAGGTTTTAGTGACGAGGGGATACGCACATACATACTTGGACAGCTCGCATTGCAATGTCAATATATAAGAAAAATTGTTGCTGTCTTTGTCTAATGGTCCTACCAAGTCTAAGAAGATTTTATCGAAAGCCGAATGAGCAGTTGTGGTGATTGCCATTGGCTCTTTCACCTGAACTGTATACTTATGCTTCTGACATTGAACACATTTTTTGACATAATTTTTGACATCACTTTCTAAGCCTGGCCAAAAATAGTATTTTTTTATATTAGTCAGCATTCTTCTCATGCCCGCGTGCCCACTAGTGGGCAAAAGATGAAAGTCGTTGAGTATCACTTTCCTATCATCTTTGTCCTCTATTCTTTCGACATCTTTTAATATACATAATCTGGGCCCTTTCCAGTTGCTTTGTTTTCTTATCTCACTAGTTAATTTCTCTACAAAAATTTTATTATTCGAATTTTTAATGAAGTATACTTCTTCTATATTTAGCTTGTTACATAGATCACTCAGCTCTCTCGCAAACTCGGCTCGCGTAGTTTGTGATTGAGATGCCGAGTTTATGAATATAGTTTTCATTTGGGCATTATACAATAATATTATGTGTGTTTGTAACACTACTGAGCTATCGCTCTTTAACTTCTTAAGACTGCTACTGGGTGCAAATCTTAACTCTACTGCGCCTCTTGGTTTGATATGAGTTTCCACTACATGTGGTTGAACTGGCAAGTTGTCGGTGGGCAACTCATCTGCCGGGGCGACAGCATCTAATTTTCGTTTTTGAGCGCGAGTCATTACTGCACACAGACACTCATTCATTTCTTTAAGTTCTTTTGACGTAATTTTTATTCTGGCAATTCTTGTAGATTCTGAAGATACCATACAAAAACGCCAACGATGCTATAAGAAGTAACACGATTAAAATGATGTTTGTTGTGCTGGCATGTATCGTCAGCTGCGTGATGTCAGCGCTGTTACTTCCACCTGCTGCGTTTTGTGGAACTATAACTTCTTCCTTCGTATTAGTTGTACCCATTTTGTGATTGTCGTGGTAAATATTCACAAAATAGAATAGTGACCACGCTAAGTCCCAGTACGAGATTGGTCTCGTTACAATACATTGCGACACCCGTTTTGGTCAAAGAAATGTAAACATACGCTGCTAGCGTTTACGCTGTCACGGTCGCCATGTACGGATGAGTGATATTAGGAGTAAGTGATACAACGAATGCTGTTGCTATACTGCCCTTTATTATAAAAGAACACAAGTTTATATGGTTACATTGACATCTCCCTCTCAATTAAACATGAAAAAAATACATTGTTTTCTTTTTAAAAGGGATATTATAAATTGCATATCAAATAAATAATCGCCTATCAATACATACTCATCGTTTATATTCTTATTTACATCTAATAACTTACTTCACTACAAATAAACTAAATGTTTAACAAAACTCAAACTGCAGATATAACGAAATTATACATCAATATAACATTACTTTTTTCCTCATAATGCAATACTGTTAAATTTATTTTTGTACAAAAATACTACACATACATAGCATAAATACTGACTGCACAGCAAATTTTCCATATTTCATAGTCTATTTTAGTTGATCTACGAATAAATTATGGTCAAAGAATCAGTCCAAGAGCGAGCGAAGCGAGCTCGGGAACTTAGGGCACCCCGACACGGACAGGTTAGGTTCGAACGAGATGACGGGAGCTGAAGTGAGCGAGCAAAGCGAGCGAACTCAGCTCCCGTCATCTCGTTCGTGTTAGGTTACTTTTGACCCAGCAGACAGAAATAGGAGCCCCGCGCAGCGGGGCTACGTCGACTTATTCGAAAAATAGCTGTACGCTGCGAAAATAAATTCTAGTGTGTTTAGTGATATTTTGAGTTGAATATTTTGCTGTGCAATCAGTAATTTCGACGCTCCATCCTCCCTGAGCACGCGGCTAGCGCGCGCCTTCACTTTCGTTGTGCCTTTCAGTTTTATTATCTCAATGACTCGCATACATGCTAGACTCCTTGGTCCGTGTTTCAAGACGGGTCCTGCGAGTGCCCGAAACTGAATCATCGCAGACAGAGACGCGCACAGTCCGAGACGGCACGGCGGCGACAACAGACGCGCCGCACCTGCGTCCGCACTAAGGCGTAGACACAGGATACGACGTTGACTTGCGTCGGGCCGGACGCGTATAAACGCGTGCGCGATTCGTCAAAACTACCGTCCGACGGCCGGTCGGCCACCGTCGCGGTCCCATCACCCCCGTGAAGGGGCAACGGGGCTCCCGTACGGCGCTTAGACCGACATCGAACGGGTCGCGATGCATTTACTAAGAGAGAAGTGCACGCCGTCCGCGGACGTCGACGGACGCGACCCGTGCCTACCGACCGAAGCCGACGACATCGAGGCGCGCGTCCGTACGCCGCGGAATGACGATGAATCTCTCCGTTCGTTCATTCGAGTTTCGCAGGTTTACCCCTGAACGGTTTCACGTACTCTTGAACTCTCTCTTCAAAGTTCTTTTCAACTTTCCCTCACGGTACTTGTTCGCTATCGGTCTCGCGGTAATATTTAGCCTTAGATGGAGTTTACCACCCACTTAGGGCTGCACTCTCAAGCAACCCGACTCTAAGGAGAGTCCCACTCGCCGCGATCCTCCGTCGCTACGGGCCTGGCACCCTCTACGGGAAAACGGCCCCGTTCAAGACGAACTTGGACAGGAGTGATCGCGACGAGAAAGCGGAACCTCCCGAACACCACATCTCCCGCCGCCTGAACGACGGCGGGATTCAGTGCTGGGCTTCATTCCTGTTCGCTCGCCGCTACTAAGGAAATCCTGGTTAGTTTCTTTTCCTCCGCTTACTAATATGCTTAAATTCGGCGGGTGATCCTCCCTGATCTGAGGCCAACGATAAAAATATGAGGCAGACACGATATCCGTCATAGCGTTACGACGACGCACACCGAACTCGATTTTGTTGATCGTGAACGACGACGTCGCCGACGGCGCTCTTCGGACGTCGAGTCCGCCTACTCGTGCATTATTATAATTGTACATTTGATTATAAAACATTCTCTTTCGACTTGTCTCCCGACAACGTGGTGACGACGCGTGACGGACGAGAAACGCGACTCGTGCACGACGCAACCCTCGCTGGTTAGCGATTATATCACCGACCGAAGAGTCGCGAGCGCACGCGTGTTTCCACACGACCGCCGCGTATCTTTTGTACGCCCGTACGCGTCGAAAACGCGTCGTTCGACAAAAATGTCTTATTGTACAATAATAAAAATTATCGTTATATTTGAACGGACAACGCGAAGGGGGTCACCCCTCCTCGCGCAGAACCGTCATGTGCGTGACGCATAACACGAAACGCAATGTGGCATTTGTATTTTATACAGCCGGCCCTCAGACAGGAGTGGTCCTGGATGTGTCTCCACGGACCGCAATGTGCGTTCGAAATGTCGATGTTCAAATGTGTCCTGCAGTTCACACTATGACGCGCAGTTAACTGCGTTCTTCATCGACCCGCGAGCCAAGTGATCCACCGTCCAGGGTAATAGTTTAAAAACATACTACCGCATGGATAGATAAATTTTTTTGTTACACAAATAATAGAAAAATTTCTTGTTATTAAAATAAATCAAAACAATCTTGTCCCACCGCAGTATGAGGGACGATATGTGTTAACGAACGCGTCCGACGGTACTCGTGGTGCGGATTTTCATACCAGTCTATGTACCGTGCGAGGACGCGACGCGAGCAAGACGCGCGCGCGACGCTAGCGCGCTTCAACGTTGAACGTGAAGCGCGCCCGCCGACGCACGCGTTTCGTTTGCTCTTCTTATTTTAATCTTTTTTTTAAGATTATTTGTTTTTGGATTGTATATTCACGTTTACGCGCGTCGTGTACTTTTGAAAAATACACGCTTAGCGTTACACGTTAATGATCCTTCCGCAGGTTCCCCTACGGAAACCTTGTTACGACTTTTACTTCCTCTAAATGATCAAGTTTGGTCAACTTCCCAGCAACGCCGACGGCCGTGAAGCCACCGCGTGTCGGTCCGAAGACCTCACTAAATCATTCAATCGGTAGTAGCGACGGGCGGTGTGTACAAAGGGCAGGGACGTAATCAACGCGAGCTTATGACTCGCGCTTACTAGGAATTCCTCGTTTATGGGGGATAATTGCAAACCCCAATCCCCAGCACGAAGGAGTTTCAGCGGGTTGCCCGGGCCTCTAGGCCAGGGAGAACATGCTGATTCCTTCAGTGTAGCGCGCGTGCGGCCCAGGACATCTAAGGGCATCACAGACCTGTTATTGCTCAATCTCGTGCGGCTCGAAGCCGCCGGTCCCTCTAAGAAGAATTTTAATACGTCGCCAGTGAGTTGCGTGACCGAAGCCACGCACACCTAAATGACGACGCCTATTTAGCAGGCTAGAGTCTCGTTCGTTACCGGAATTAACCAGACAAATCGCTCCACCAACTAAGAACGGCCATGCACCACCACCCACCGAATCAAGAAAGAGCTGTTAATCTGTCAATCCTTCCGGTGTCCGGGCCTGGTGAGATTTCCCGTGTTGAGTCAAATTAAGCCGCAGGCTCCACTCCTGGTGGTGCCCTTCCGTCAATTCCTTTAAGTTTCAGCTTTGCAACCATACTCCCCCCGGAGTCCAAAATCTTTGGTTTCCCGGAAGCTGCCCGCCGAGCCATTGTAGTAACGTCGGCGGATCGCTAGATGACATATTTACGGTTAGAACTAGGGCGGTATCTAATCGCCTTCGAACCTCTAACTTTCGTTCTTGATTGATGAAAACACCTTTGGCAAATGCTTTCGCTGATGTTCGTCTTGCGACGATCAAAGAATTTCACCTCTAACGTCGCAATACGAATGCCCCCAGTTATCCCTATTAATCATTACCTCGGAGTTCTGAAAACCAACAAAATAGAACCGAGATCATATTCTATTATTCCATGCACGAAATATTCAAGCAGCATTTTGAGCCCGCTTTGAGCACTCTAATTTGTTCAAAGTAAAATTGTCGGCCCACCTCGACACTCATTGAAGAGCACCGCGATAGGATTTTGATATTGAACCGACAAGGTGAAGAGCCTCTAGTCGATAGAATAATGTAGGTAAGGGAAGTCGGCAAATTGGATCCGTAACTTCGGAATAAGGATTGGCTCTGAGGACCGGGGCGTGTCGGGTTTGGACGGGAAGCGGATGCGGCCGGTGCCGGGCCTGGTCGATGCTCTGGCGTCTCTCGGGGCGCTAGGGCGGACTCTGGACCCGCGTTCCGGCCTTCCGCGGATCTTCCTAGCCGTAAGGCCGTGTCGGTTTCGTCTCGTGCGCGATCGGCGCGGTTCTGTACGACCGCCGTTCAACGGTCAGCTCAGAACTGGCACGGACAAGGGGAATCCGACTGTCTAATTAAAACAAAGCATTGCGATGGCCCTCGCGGGTGTTGACGCAATGTGATTTCTGCCCAGTGCTCTGAATGTCAACGTGAAGAAATTGCCAATGCCATCTTTCCAAGATCAAGGTGCAATACAGAGCATAGAACTGGTTTTCTGTCCTGCCCTCGTGTGAGGGGTGGAATAGACCGGGCATGCGGGTTACCACTACCCAGTGATCGCATGTTGTAATCGGGGATTGCCGACGGTTTCCACCCTAATAACTGGCGTGGGTCAGTGATCGGAGACCGCTTCCGACGTCACGGGTGGTGGCGCGTTCCTTAATCGGGCGCAAGGGGGGCCTGCGCGGCCCCCCTTCACCCCCCGCTGTAAAAACGAGGGAACGATTATTGAAACGGTTCCGCTGCCGGGTTCCGGAATAGGAACCGGATTCCCTTTCGCTCAAAGGGCGTTATTTATCCATATAATAAAGATGCATTGTTACATACATAATCATATATTTGAAAAAACACGCCACATCGACATAAGATTTCTCCTTGAGCTTAGGATCGACTGACTCGCGAGCAACTACTGTTCACGCGAAACCCTTCTCCACGTCAGTCCTCCAGGGCCTCGCTGGAGTATTTGCTACTACCACCAAGATCTGCACCGACGGAGGCTCCAGGCGGGCTCACGCCCAGACCCTTCTGCGCTCTCCGCCGCGCACGTCCTACTCGTTACGGCTTAATGACGTCACAAAGAACGTCGCACATGCCCGTAACGGTAGTGTATAGGCAAAACGCTTCAGCGCCATCCATTTTCAGGGCTGGTTGCTTCGGCAGGTGAGTCGTTGCACACTCCTTAGCGGATTCCGACTTCCATGGCCACCGTCCTGCTGTCATGAGCGACCAACGCCTTTCATGGTGTCCCATGAGCGTTTTTTAGGCGCCTTAACACTACGTTTGGTTCATCCCACAGCGCCAGTTCTGCTTACCAAAATTGGCCCACTTGGCACCGTCATCAGATCTCCGGCTTCATCGTTCGAGTAAGCCGGAGTACTCACCCATTTAAAGTTTGAGAATAGGTTGAGGTCGTTTCGGCCCCAATGCCTCTAATCATTCGCTTTACCGGATGAGACTGTTCAAATCGACGCCAGCTATCCTGAGGGAAACTTCGGACGGAACCAGCTACTAGATGGTTCGATTAGTCTTTCGCCCCTATACCCAGTTCCGACGATCGATTTGCACGTCAGAATCGCTACGGTCCTCCATCAGGGTTTCCCCTGACTTCGACCTGACCAGGCATAGTTCACCATCTTTCGGGTCCCAGCATTTATGCTCAGAGCGCGCCTGCATTCACGGATTGGAAACGAGACGCCTCGGGAGTGCGAGAGATCGACCTAGATCTCTCTTCAAAGTTCTTTTCAACTTTCCCTCACGGTACTTGTTCGCTATCGGTCTCGCGGTAATATTTAGCCTTAGATGGAGTTTACCACCCACTTAGGGCTGCACTCTCAAGCAACCCGACTCTAAGGAGAGTCCCACTCGCCGCGATCCTCCGTCGCTACGGGCCTGGCACCCTCTACGGGAAAACGGCCCCGTTCAAGACGAACTTGGACAGGAGTGATCGCGACGAGAAAGCGGAACCTCCCGAACACCACATCTCCCGCCGCCTGAACGACGGCGGGATTCAGTGCTGGGCTTCATTCCTGTTCGCTCGCCGCTACTAAGGAAATCCTGGTTAGTTTCTTTTCCTCCGCTTACTAATATGCTTAAATTCGGCGGGTGATCCTCCCTGATCTGAGGCCAACGATAAAAATATGAGGCAGACACGATATCCGTCATAGCGTTACGACGACGCACACCGAACTCGATTTTGTTGATCGTGAACGACGACGTCGCCGACGGCGCTCTTCGGACGTCGAGTCCGCCTACTCGTGCATTATTATAATTGTACATTTGATTATAAAACATTCTCTTTCGACTTGTCTCCCGACAACGTGGTGACGACGCGTGACGGACGAGAAACGCGACTCGTGCACGACGCAACCCTCGCTGGTTAGCGATTATATCACCGACCGAAGAGTCGCGAGCGCACGCGTGTTTCCACACGACCGCCGCGTTTCTTTTGTACGCCCGTACGCGTCGAAAACGCGTCGTTCGACAAAAATGTCTTATTGTACAATAATAAAAATTATCGTTATATTTGAACGGACAACGCGAAGGGGGTCACCCCTCCTCGCGCAGAACCGTCATGTGCGTGACGCATAACACGAAACGCAATGTGGCATTTGTATTTTATACAGCCGGCCCTCAGACAGGAGTGGTCCTGGATGTGTCTCCACGGACCGCAATGTGCGTTCGAAATGTCGATGTTCAAATGTGTCCTGCAGTTCACACTATGACGCGCAGTTAACTGCGTTCTTCATCGACCCGCGAGCCAAGTGATCCACCGTCCAGGGTAATAGTTTAAAAACATACTACCGCATGGATAGATAAATTTTTTTGTTACACAAATAATAGAAAAATTTCTTGTTATTAAAATAAATCAAAACAATCTTGTCCCACCGCAGTATGAGGGACGATATGTGTTAACGAACGCGTCCGACGGTACTCGTGGTGCGGATTTTCATACCAGTCTATGTACCGTGCGAGGACGCGACGCGAGCAAGACGCGCGCGCGACGCTAGCGCGCTTCAACGTTGAACGTGAAGCGCGCCCGCCGACGCACGCGTTTCGTTTGCTCTTCTTATTTTAATCTTTTTTTTAAGATTATTTGTTTTTGGATTGTATATTCACGTTTACGCGCGTCGTGTACTTTTGAAAAATACACGCTTAGCGTTACACGTTAATGATCCTTCCGCAGGTTCCCCTACGGAAACCTTGTTACGACTTTTACTTCCTCTAAATGATCAAGTTTGGTCAACTTCCCAGCAACGCCGACGGCCGTGAAGCCACCGCGTGTCGGTCCGAAGACCTCACTAAATCATTCAATCGGTAGTAGCGACGGGCGGTGTGTACAAAGGGCAGGGACGTAATCAACGCGAGCTTATGACTCGCGCTTACTAGGAATTCCTCGTTTATGGGGGATAATTGCAAACCCCAATCCCCAGCACGAAGGAGTTTCAGCGGGTTGCCCGGGCCTCTAGGCCAGGGAGAACATGCTGATTCCTTCAGTGTAGCGCGCGTGCGGCCCAGGACATCTAAGGGCATCACAGACCTGTTATTGCTCAATCTCGTGCGGCTCGAAGCCGCCGGTCCCTCTAAGAAGAATTTTAATACGTCGCCAGTGAGTTGCGTGACCGAAGCCACGCACACCTAAATGACGACGCCTATTTAGCAGGCTAGAGTCTCGTTCGTTACCGGAATTAACCAGACAAATCGCTCCACCAACTAAGAACGGCCATGCACCACCACCCACCGAATCAAGAAAGAGCTGTTAATCTGTCAATCCTTCCGGTGTCCGGGCCTGGTGAGATTTCCCGTGTTGAGTCAAATTAAGCCGCAGGCTCCACTCCTGGTGGTGCCCTTCCGTCAATTCCTTTAAGTTTCAGCTTTGCAACCATACTCCCCCCGGAGTCCAAAATCTTTGGTTTCCCGGAAGCTGCCCGCCGAGCCATTGTAGTAACGTCGGCGGATCGCTAGATGACATATTTACGGTTAGAACTAGGGCGGTATCTAATCGCCTTCGAACCTCTAACTTTCGTTCTTGATTGATGAAAACACCTTTGGCAAATGCTTTCGCTGATGTTCGTCTTGCGACGATCCAAGAATTTCACCTCTAACGTCGCAATACGAATGCCCCCAGTTATCCCTATTAATCATTACCTCGGAGTTCTGAAAACCAACAAAATAGAACCGAGATCATATTCTATTATTCCATGCACGAAATATTCAAGCAGCATTTTGAGCCCGCTTTGAGCACTCTAATTTGTTCAAAGTAAAATTGTCGGCCCACCTCGACACTCATTGAAGAGCACCGCGATAGGATTACCGTTAATGACCCGGGAGGGAGGCCTCAGCCTGCCACTGGCAGCCCGATATGCCAACCCCCACGGGTCACTGTTGCCAGAGTCAGCAATCCGCCTGAAATGCTCAAGCTCCGCCTTCTCCATTGCCTCTCTATATCTCGCTCTCACTAAATGAAACTCCGCTCTCAAACGTTCCTCTCGCAATCCCCCAGCCTTACGTACGCCCTGCCATTTATTCCTCGCCCTGTTGTTCAATTTCCGGAGCTTCTCGAGCTCCGGGTTCCACCATTCGTACCCCGCGTCCTTTGGTGACCCTTTCATACCCAAGCACTGGCACGCTGTATCTACAATAACTTTCGTAAACTCCTTGCAGACAAAGGACGCTGGCTTTTCGAAGTCAAGCCGTCCCATTCGCGCATGGATAGCTTGCTGGAAGCGAGGCCAATCCACCCCCCGATCCCGGAAGCGCACCGGCTCTCCACCGGGCCCAACGCTACGGCATTCTCCACCACGATTCCCACTTCGTCTTTCCACCTGGAAGGTGATGAGGCGGTGGTCACTGCTACTTGCGCCTTCTTGCACAGTCCAATGGCTGATTTTGACGCTTCTTGTCGAGAGCGTCACGTCAATGTTTGACTCTCCATTTGGGCCGCTAAAAGTAAAAGGCTGGCCCTCCAAGTTGTGGACAGTAAGCCCATGGGCAGCAATAAACGCCTCCATTGACACCCGTCTGTGCTCCGCGTTGTGACCGCGGCCAGTGTAGTGTCGCGGCTCACTGTGCCATACAGGCGAGTGGGCATTAACGTCCGCGCACACGACGATGCGCTTCCCTCTTAATGCCTCCATCACTCCTTCCAGGTGGTGCAGGTGCCTATCAATGTCCTCGCCGTATTGGAAGTAGGCTGAGACCACGTGCAGGTCGCACTCCTCCAAGTGCGCCACTAAGCAATGATCAGTGGTGAGGTGCTGCAGCACCGCACAGGCCGTGTCGCTCTTGTGTATGTACAGCCCTGCTTTGGCTGTACTTCCGCTCTGAATAATGTTTTCAGCCTGTGGGTACTGCTCCTGGAGAAGCGCCACATCCACTGTCAATTCTCGACACACCGCAGGAATCTCCTTCGTAGCAATTGCTGAGCCAGCGAGGTTCAGCTGCCCGATTTTTAAAAAGCTTTTATTGGCCATAGTGAGTCATGGCTACGCTCCTAGACTCTGCATGTTGTCTCGCCGGGCAGTCTCGAGAAGCGGTCTTATGGCCAGCCGCCCCCTTCTTTCCAAGGCGCTTGCAAGTCGCACAACACGACGTGCTAGCTTTGCATTCCTCACTGCGGTGGCCGGTCGCGCCGCAGCGCGAGCACGTGGTCTCCTTGGACCTGCAATAACGCTCCGGATGCCCATACTGCTGGCATTTGTTGCAGCAGGTCACGTCCACATAGTCCGTGACCTCCACCGCTTGCCACCCCACATAGACTCGCCCCTTGGTCAGTAGCGCCTCTCTAAAATCCGCCGTACAGGCAAAGATAGCCGCCGTTGCCGGCGCTGCACCGCGCGACCTGTTCTTTTTGAAGGCGCCTGTTGCCTCCCTCTGCACCCTCTCTAATGGCCACTGGGGGTCCTCTCGGAAATTCTGCTCATGCAGCGCCAGCAGTATCTCTTCGAATGATGGGTCACCATCCAGCCTGTTCAAGCAGACCAACGGCTGCCTCTTTTTTGGCTCTGACACCCGGAGAGTTGAAGGGATCGCCGCCCGAAGTCTATTCGCCGACTCTGCATCCATTGTCTGGACCAGTACCCCAGCATTACCCACTTTCCTCACTTTAGCCACCTGAACCCAGAGCTTGGCAGGGTCTACCGCCTTTTTGAGCTCCGTCTTCGTCTCTTCGGCAGTCTTGAGGGCGCCATTTTCGTCCGCCGGGTAAAAGGCCAGCGTGGGCCCAGTCGCAACGTCAATATGGACCGGCTCTTGCCGGCGCGGCAGCCGCAGTGCCGAGGCGTAGGAGACCTTCTCCTGCTGCTGGTACTGGGCAACACATGGGGCACCGGTCGCCAGCTTCATTTCAGCGACGTTTGCGCGGTTTTCAGCAGCAGCCAGGCGCAGCGCCAGGTGCATCACCACCGCACTCAGTCGCTCCGTGTGGGCGCCAATAGCCACAATCTCGTCTTTATTTAGTTTCGACGTTTTTGCTTTTACCGCATCCATAATGCCCCTAGTTGAGGCAGTGGCCAGCCCCGTCAGGGCCTCCACGCTAGACGCCACGAGTGGGTCCAGCTCTTGCTCTGGTCGTAGCTCACATGTCGCCTGGGGGAGGGGTGAAGTCACCGCAGATGTCGGTTCTGACTGCAGGCTACCCATCGGCGGCACGTCAATCCTCATGCCTTTCTCCTTGTCTCTTTTGGCGCCCACGCGACGCCTCACCGCTTCTCTAACTTCCTCGGGTGAACAAAGCATGCGCTTTCCACCCGCCTGCGGTATGTCACTCATGATTACTTCCATCTCGCCCATTGGTGTACTGAATCCATGCGGCGGCGTTCTATTTAGGGACGCCTTCGGGGTAAAATCTGCACGCCTCATCTCTGCGAGAACGCGCAGTTCCTCAGCTTTGCGTTCCATCTCTGCCTCCACTAATTGCTGCTGGAGGCGCTCTGCCTCCTCATCAGCCATACCATCAGCCATGATGTTGGCTTATAGCGACAATTATAAATAAATACAACGCGTCTGTTCGTGTATTAAATTATTTAAAAAAATAGTTTGTGAATAACTGACCTTAAAACAACCAAAATATCACTGACCTTCAAAAATCCAGATCCAGGCCACCAACCACTTACACAAATCACAACCAAGCGTCACTATCGCGGAAAGCGTCACTATCGCGGAAAAGCGTCACTATCGCGAAAAAGCGTCACTGTCGCGGAAAGCGTCACTATCGCGGAAAGCGTCACTATAACAATAGAGCGCAAAAATAAACAATGTTAATTAGATAAGTCGTCTAAGCGTCACTATTATAATAATATGCGCAAAACGGAACGCTCACTTCACTCGCGTCACGCGGCTAGCGCGCGCCTTCACTTTCGTTGTGCCTTTCAGTTTTATTATCTCAATGACTCGCATACATGCTAGACTCCTTGGTCCGTGTTTCAAGACGGGTCCTGCGAGTGCCCGAAACTGAATCATCGCAGACAGAGACGCGCACAGTCCGAGACGGCACGGCGGCGACAACAGACGCGCCGCACCTGCGTCCGCACTAAGGCGTAGACACAGGATACGACGTTGACTTGCGTCGGGCCGGACGCGTATAAACGCGTGCGCGATTCGTCAAAACTACCGTCCGACGGCCGGTCGGCCACCGTCGCGGTCCCATCACCCCCGTGAAGGGGCAACGGGGCTCCCGTACGGCGCTTAGACCGACATCGAACGGGTCGCGATGCATTTACTAAGAGAGAAGTGCACGCCGTCCGCGGACGTCGACGGACGCGACCCGTGCCTACCGACCGAAGCCGACGACATCGAGGCGCGCGTCCGTACGCCGCGGAATGACGATGAATCTCTCCGTTCGTTCATTCGAGTTTCGCAGGTTTACCCCTGAACGGTTTCACGTACTCTTGAACTCTCTCTTCAAAGTTCTTTTCAACTTTCCCTCACGGTACTTGTTCGCTATCGGTCTCGCGGTAATATTTAGCCTTAGATGGAGTTTACCACCCACTTAGGGCTGCACTCTCAAGCAACCCGACTCTAAGGAGAGTCCCACTCGCCGCGATCCTCCGTCGCTACGGGCCTGGCACCCTCTACGGGAAAACGGCCCCGTTCAAGACGAACTTGGACAGGAGTGATCGCGACGAGAAAGCGGAACCTCCCGAACACCACATCTCCCGCCGCCTGAACGACGGCGGGATTCAGTGCTGGGCTTCATTCCTGTTCGCTCGCCGCTACTAAGGAAATCCTGGTTAGTTTCTTTTCCTCCGCTTACTAATATGCTTAAATTCGGCGGGTGATCCTCCCTGATCTGAGGCCAACGATAAAAATATGAGGCAGACACGATATCCGTCATAGCGTTACGACGACGCACACCGAACTCGATTTTGTTGATCGTGAACGACGACGTCGCCGACGGCGCTCTTCGGACGTCGAGTCCGCCTACTCGTGCATTATTATAATTGTACATTTGATTATAAAACATTCTCTTTCGACTTGTCTCCCGACAACGTGGTGACGACGCGTGACGGACGAGAAACGCGACTCGTGCACGACGCAACCCTCGCTGGTTAGCGATTATATCACCGACCGAAGAGTCGCGAGCGCACGCGTGTTTCCACACGACCGCCGCGTTTCTTTTGTACGCCCGTACGCGTCGAAAACGCGTCGTTCGACAAAAATGTCTTATTGTACAATAATAAAAATTATCGTTATATTTGAACGGACAACGCGAAGGGGGTCACCCCTCCTCGCGCAGAACCGTCATGTGCGTGACGCATAACACGAAACGCAATGTGGCATTTGTATTTTATACAGCCGGCCCTCAGACAGGAGTGGTCCTGGATGTGTCTCCACGGACCGCAATGTGCGTTCGAAATGTCGATGTTCAAATGTGTCCTGCAGTTCACACTATGACGCGCAGTTAACTGCGTTCTTCATCGACCCGCGAGCCAAGTGATCCACCGTCCAGGGTAATAGTTTAAAAACATACTACCGCATGGATAGATACATTTTTTTGTTACACAAATAATAGAAAAATTTCTTGTTATTAAAATAAATCAAAACAATCTTGTCCCACCGCAGTATGAGGGACGATATGTGTTAACGAACGCGTCCGACGGTACTCGTGGTGCGGATTTTCATACCAGTCTATGTACCGTGCGAGGACGCGACGCGAGCAAGACGCGCGCGCGACGCTAGCGCGCTTCAACGTTGAACGTGAAGCGCGCCCGCCGACGCACGCGTTTCGTTTGCTCTTCTTATTTTAATCTTTTTTTTAAGATTATTTGTTTTTGGATTGTATATTCACGTTTACGCGCGTCGTGTACTTTTGAAAAATACACGCTTAGCGTTACACGTTAATGATCCTTCCGCAGGTTCCCCTACGGAAACCTTGTTACGACTTTTACTTCCTCTAAATGATCAAGTTTGGTCAACTTCCCAGCAACGCCGACGGCCGTGAAGCCACCGCGTGTCGGTCCGAAGACCTCACTAAATCATTCAATCGGTAGTAGCGACGGGCGGTGTGTACAAAGGGCAGGGACGTAATCAACGCGAGCTTATGACTCGCGCTTACTAGGAATTCCTCGTTTATGGGGGATAATTGCAAACCCCAATCCCCAGCACGAAGGAGTTTCAGCGGGTTGCCCGGGCCTCTAGGCCAGGGAGAACATGCTGATTCCTTCAGTGTAGCGCGCGTGCGGCCCAGGACATCTAAGGGCATCACAGACCTGTTATTGCTCAATCTCGTGCGGCTCGAAGCCGCCGGTCCCTCTAAGAAGAATTTTAATACGTCGCCAGTGAGTTGCGTGACCGAAGCCCCGACGATATGCTCCGCAGACGTGTCAGTATCACCGCGAATGCGGTGCACCGACAGCGCGGCGCACAAATGCAACTACGAGCTTTTTAACCGCAACAATTTTAGTATACGCTATTGGAGCTGGAATTACCGCGGCTGCTGGCACCAGACTTGCCCTCCAATTGTTCCTCGTTAAAATATTTAAAGTGTACTCATTCCGATTACGAGGCCTCGTAAGAGTCCCGTATCGTTATTTTTCGTCACTACCTCCCCGTGCCGGGAGTGGGTAATTTGCGCGCCTGCTGCCTTCCTTGGATGTGGTAGCCGTTTCTCAGGCTCCCTCTCCGGAATCGAACCCTGATTCCCCGTTACCCGTGACAACCATGGTAGTCGCAGAAACTACCATCGAAAGTTGATAAGGCAGACATTTGAAAGATGCGTCGCCGGTACTGGACCATGCGATCGGCAAAAGTTATCCAGATTCATCAAAATTAACGACTTCGGACGCGAGGCCCTCCGTCGATTGGTTTTGATCTAATAAAAGCACTCATCCCATCACTGGTCAGAGTTCTGATTGCATGTATTAGCTCTAGAATTACCACAGTTATCCAAGTAACTGAGTAAGATCTAAGGAACCAAAACTGATATATTGAGCCATTCGCGGTATCGCCTTAATACGGCTTGCACTGAGACATGCATGGCTTAATCTTTGAGACAAGCATATAACTACTGGCAGGATCAACCAGGGAGCTTCGTTTATAAGAGACATCGATGCACACGCGCGCTATCAAGCGCGCAGCACAACGAAGGTCCTCATTCCCGAGCGTTCACGATCGTAGATACGCGTACGCAGACGGGCGAGCTCTGTGTGTGTTTATTATGGATTTTTGGGTCGCACGCGCGAACGTCTGAACGCGTATATCTCAACCCATCAGACGCGCTGCGCGTGCATAAGGGCGTTCGGCTGTGCCATAACGACGGATCATCATGCACAGACCAGAAGCCCCCTTTGGGAACGTTCGTAACGAGACGAGTTCACGTGTGTAAAGTTTGTTAACACATTCGCAACATCATATACGATTCCGCCCGGAATCTATAGAGTGCCTCACATTATATTATAATAAAAGAGCATAAACTCATTAGACGTGACGAACACTTGGCGCGTCCGAGCGCCGGTACCGTCACGTCGTTTCACATTATTTCATACAACGACCGTTTGCATACGAACACGCATATAATGCGATCCGTCGGTCCACACAGTTCAACAGACACGAAGTCAAATTTTTCGTTTGTTGTTTCAATATTCAAATATTATCCATAATAAAAAGAAAACCACACGTTTTTCGTGCTTGCTTGCAGCGAGCGTTCATTTCCGTTACACAATACATTATTATATAACGATCATACAACACAAGCTACAGGCCCGGTGTACCAAAATTCTTTTCATTATTTATAATATACAAATAATAAAACAACAAAACATACCAATAGATGGATTGGTTCAGAACACGAAAAACAAAACACAACACCACCACACACTATAAAATCCAAACATTACGATTTTCACAGCGCGCGGGGCGTTTGTCGTTTCGCGTCAGTCGCCACTCTTCTCTATCAATATTCTCAAATGTCGCGCCAAGCGCGCGCCGCCGTCCCGAATGTATCGAGACGTAGCGTCGCTTGACAACTATGTGAAACGGTAAAACGATGTCATCGGTGTGATGACGACCGGACCGAAAATTTTTGACATTTTTTTTTTTTGTTTGTTTGGATGATGGTACCCTAGGAAGATAACTCCCACCACCCCCACCCTCCCCCGAGCCAACCAACCCCCTCCCCCCCCCCCTTTCTCTTTCACCCCCTCTAAAAAATAAAAAGTATCAATATTTGACGGACAGTAAACACCCCCCAACATAGCGAAAGGTAACCCCCTACCCTCCCCCCCCCTCTCCCCCCCCTTTTCAGAGTAATAAAAAAAAAGTGATAAATCAATTATCGCGATTTGCGAGGTCAGCAGGAATGCCAGTAGCCGACCTCTTGCCCCCCCCCCTCCCCCCCCTTTCCTACCCCCTATTCCAACAGAATCAAGATTATTTCAGCTATGTCGATGTGACCGTTCGTGTATTAAATATTGCGTCTGTTCGTGTATTAATTTCGAAGTTTTGCTTGCGGCCGTAGACGGTGAAGCCCGTGCGTCGAACAATGTCTACGTGTCCGTTCGTGTATTAAATAGCGTTCTCTTGACTATTCTAACAGATACAAGATTTAAGCAATGTCGATGTGACAGTTCGTGTATTAAATATTGCGTCTGTTCGTGTATTAATTTCGAAGTTTTGCTTGCGACCGTTGACGGTGACGCCCGTGCGTCGACTAATGTCTACGTGTCCGTTCGTGTATTAAATAGCGTTCTCTTGACTATTCCAACAGAATGAAGTTTTAGGCTATGTCGATGTGACCGTTCGTGTATTAAATATTGCGTCTGTTCGTGTATTAATTTCGAAGTTTTGCTTGCGGCCGTTGACGGTGACGCTACGTGTCCGTTCGTGTATTAAATAGCGTTCTCTTGACTATTCCAACAGAATGAAGTTTTAGGCTATGTCGATGTGACCGTTCGTGTATTAAATATAGTGCGTCTGTTCGTGTATTAATTTCGAAGGTTTGCTTGCGGCCGTGGACGGTGACGCCCGTGCGTCGACCAATGTCTACGTGTCCGTTCGTGTATTAAATAGCGTTCTCTTGACTATTCCAACAGAATGAAGTTTTAGGCTATGTCGATGTGACCGTTCGTGTATTAAATATTGCGTCTGTTCGTGTATTAATTTCGAAGTTTTGCTTGCGGCCGTTGACGGTGACGCTACGTGTCCGTTCGTGTATTAAATAGCGTTCTCTTGACTATTCCAACAGAATGAAGTTTTAGGCTATGTCGATGTGACCGTTCGTGTATTAAATATAGTGCGTCTGTTCGTGTATTAATTTCGAAGGTTTGCTTGCGGCCGTGGACGGTGACGCCCGTGCGTCGACCAATGTCTACGTGTCCGTTCGTGTATTAAATAGCGTTCTCTTGACTATTCCAACAGAATGAAGTTTTAGGCTATGTCGATGTGACCGTTCGTGTATTAAATATTGCGTCTGTTCGTGTATTAATTTCGAAGTTTTGCTTGCGGCCGTTGACGGTGACGCTACGTGTCCGTTCGTGTATTAAATAGCGTTCTCTTGACTATTCCAACAGAATGAAGTTTTAGGCTATGTCGATGTGACCGTTCGTGTATTAAATATAGTGCGTCTGTTCGTGTATTAATTTCGAAGTTTTGCTTGCGGCCGTAGACGGTGAAGCCCGTGCGTCGACCAATGTCTACGTGTCCGTTCGTGTATTAAATAACGTTCTCTTTACTATTCCAACAGAATGAAGTTTTAGGCTATGTCGATGTGACCGTTCGTGTATTAAATATAGTGCGTCTGTTCGTGTATTAATTTCGAAGGTTTGCTTGCGGCCGTAGACGGTGACGCCCGTGCGTCGACCAATGTCTACGTGTCCGTTCGTGTATTAAATATCGTTCTCTTGACTATTCTAACAGATACATGATTTAAGCAATGTAGTGGTGAACGTTCGTGTATTAAATAACGTTCTCTTTACTATTCCAACAGAATGAAGTTTTAGGCTATGTCGATGTGACCGTTCGTGTATTAAATATAGTGCGTCTGTTCGTGTATTAATTTCGAAGGTTTGCTTGCGGCCGTGGACGGTGACGCCCGTGCGTCGACCAATGTCTACGTGTCCGTTCGTGTATTAAATAGCGTTCTCTTGACTATACCAACAGGATATCAATCTTCGAATGATGGACCCTCCCCCCCCCCTCCCCCCTCCACAACAGCGCAACGTAACACCACAAAAGCCCCCCCCCCCCACTCCCTCCATTCCTACCTCCTAACCCCCGTGCCCCTCCCTCCCTCTCACTCCAATACACCGCAAAGTGCAACCACCAACAATGAAACATATAAATAATCAATCACCAGTTTACTATTCCAACAGAATGAAGATTTAAGCTATGTCGATGCGACCGTTCGTGTATAAAGTAACGTTCTCTTTACCATTCCAACAGATACAAGATTTATTAAGCAATGCCAACAAACCCCTCCCCCTTCCTCCACAACCCCGCAAAAGTAGATTTATACTCTTAGTTGATAAAAAGAATTCATTCATGTTTATTGATTTTTGGCAATTCCACCCCTAATGAGGTAAAAAGGGGTTTGAAAGTTTGTGTGATATTTCTACGCTTTTGAGTGTGATACGTGTTATTAAATAGTAACGCTTGGTTGATAAAAATAATTCATGTATTTATTTATTGGTTTATGACAATTCTACCCGTAAAGAGGTGCAGAGGTGCAAAGGTGGAAATTCGTTGGTGAATCGTTTTCGTTTTTTTTTTTTTTTCCTATTTATGTTTGAAACTTTTTGAAGTGTTTTGAAGAATTTTACTGCACATGGCTTATTTTTATGATGTAAGGTGACCACTAAGAAGGGATTTTTGGAAATTTAAAGGGGTGAAACTAAAAAGTCACCTGTGGGATAAAATACGTTAGATATTAAACGTTAAATAGTTTACAATGTGATTATGGTCGCTTCAAAAGCATCCGTTAGACGGTAAAAGTTCGTCGCTGATCCTCTAAAATCTAATTCGTCTATTGTTATTGAGCACTTTTAAAAAGGGTAGTATTTAAATGCAAATAAAAAAATATCCTTTTTCTACGCAATAAGATTCCGAATTCCCATCAAAATTACTGATTGCACAGCAAAATATTCAACTCAAAATATCACTAAACACACTAGAATTTATTTTCGCAGCGTACAGCTATTTTTCGAATAAGTCGACGTAGCCCCGCTGCGCGGGGCTCCTATTTCTGTCTGCTGGGTCAAAAGTAACCTAACACGAACGAGATGACGGGAGCTGAGTTCGCTCGCTTTGCTCGCTCACTTCAGCTCCCGTCATCTCGTTCGAACCTAACCTGTCCGTGTCGGGGTGCCCTAAGTTCCCGAGCTCGCTTCGCTCGCTCTTGGACTGATTCTTTGACCATAATTTATTCGTAGATCAACTAAAATAGACTATGAAATATGGAAAATTTGCTGTGCAGTCAGTATTTATGCTATGTATGTGTAGTATTTTTGTACAAAAATAAATTTAACAGTATTGCATTATGAGGAAAAAAGTAATGTTATATTGATGTATAATTTCGTTATATCTGCAGTTTGAGTTTTGTTAAACATTTAGTTTATTTGTAGTGAAGTAAGTTATTAGATGTAAATAAGAATATAAACGATGAGTATGTATTGATAGGCGATTATTTATTTGATATGCAATTTATAATATCCCTTTTAAAAAGAAAACAATGTATTTTTTTCATGTTTAATCTTTATATTATTTAATGCGTCTATTTTAGTTGATCTACGACTAAATTATGGTCAAAGAATCAGTCCAAGAGCGAGCGAAGCGAGCTCGGGAACTTAGGGCACCCCGACACGGACAGGTTAGGTTCGAACGAGATGACGGGAGCTGAAGTGAGCGAGCAAAGCGAGCGAACGCAGCTCCCGTCATCTCGTTCGTGTTAGGTTACTTTTGACCCTGCAGACAGAAATAGGAGCCCCGCGCAGCGGGGCTACGTCGACTTTGTTGCTTTAACTCTAATCGTACTTGCACCTATTCTATGTTAAAACCAATGTCAACATTAAAATAATTATTCATGGTCAACGAATCAGTACAAGAGCGAGCGAAGCGAGCTCGGGAACCTAGGGCACCCCGACACGGACAGGTTAGGTTCGAACGAGATGACGGGAGCTGAAGTGAGCGAGCAAAGCGAGCGAACGCAGCTCCCGTCATCTCGTTCGTGTTAGGTTACTTTTGACCCTGCAGACAGAAATAGGAGCCCCGCGCAGCGGGGCTACGTCGACTTTGTTGATCTACGACTAAATTATGGTCAAAGAATCAGTCCAAGAGCGAGCGAAGCGAGCTCGGGAACTTAGGGCACCCCGACACGGACAGGTTAGGTTCGAACGAGATGACGGGAGCTGAAGTGAGCGAGCAAAGCGAGCGAACGCAGCTCCCGTCATCTCGTTCGTGTTAGGTTACTTTTGACCCTGCAGACAGAAATAGGAGCCCCGCGCAGCGGGGCTACGTCGACTTTGTTGCTTTAACTCTAATCTTACTTGCACCTATTCTATGTTAAAACCAATGTCAACATTAAAATAATAATAAATGAAAAAAAATTTTTTTTCAAATAGTCCGGTCAGTTCAATATTGATGAAAGCACAAAAATTGATCAATCTCAATATAAATAAAGACAAATATGTAATTAAGGTAAATCAAAATAAATAAAAAAAAAAAGAGTATCGAAATATTAAATGCTCATTTCTGTTAAGTTCTGTGGCCCAATAAGTAACTATCAGACGCAATTTCTTCATATACTTTTTTGCATTAGTGATTTGATGTATTTTATGACTCAATGAGAGAGCATAAAAAAAATATTTAAAAAAAATCCTTGCTGTTTTTGCAAAATCAAAACGATCGTTTAAATACATGCGTAAAAAATATTGTATTCGAAGACGGGAATGACACTTCAAATAAACTTATTGGCATATTTCAACGTCGCCGTTCGTGTATTAATATCGACTGTCGCAGAGGTTACAACGAAGTCTTTGGTTGGTGTACTCGTCGAAGTCGATGTCGCAGGTTCGTGTATTAAATAGTGCGTCTGTTCGTGTATTAATTTACAAAACCGCCGGCGGCGCCGCTTACGCGGCGCCGCCGGCGACTGTGCAGTTCGTGGACTTGTATAGGCATCAGATGTGCGACGAACGCGTCTGTTCGTGTATTAAACGACACTTTGGTTGTAAAAACATATTTACAACCAAAAAACATATCAATATGTACAACAAACACTATTATATTATACAGACACACCATAACGTCGTCACGTTACGGTGCGCACGCATATAACAGCGTCGACAACATATTGATATCATCGTCCTCGGACGAATCACCTGGCGTAGGGCTGAGTCTCAACAGATCGCAGCACGACGCTGCTCTACCGAGCACAACACCCCGCCAGGAACGGAAGTCGTCTACAGACTATTCCGAGCCCCGACATCGAACTGAGGTAAATTCGGACCTTCGGAGCCGTGATGCACGCGTTAAGCGGACAGCATCGATCTCCGCGATCCAAATGGGCTTCGACGTCGCGCCTCACGTGATGAAGCGCGACTAGTAAAGTCACATTGTTTAGAGCCTCCCGACTCTCGGGGCTCCACAGTGAGCATATCCTTGCCGGATTCGGCTAGGCTGGCTTCGGCCTTAGAGGCGTTCAGGCATAATCCCGCGGATGGTAGCTTCGCACCACCGGCCGCTCGGCCGAGTGCATGAACCAAATGTCCGAAACTGCGGTTCCTCTCGTACTGAGCAGTATTACTATCGCAACGACAAGCCATCAGTAGGGTAAAACTAACCTGTCTCACGACGGTCTAAACCCAGCTCACGTTCCCTTTTGATGGGTGAACAATCCAACGCTTGGCGAATTTTGCTTCGCAATGATAGGAAGAGCCGACATCGAAGGATCAAAAAGCAACGTCGCTATGAACGCTTGGCTGCCACAAGCCAGTTATCCCTGTGGTAACTTTTCTGGCACCTCTTGCTAAAAACTCTTTATACTAAAGGATCGATAGGCCGTGCTTTCGCAGTCCCTATGCGTACTGAACATCTGGATCAAGCCAGCTTTTGCCCTTTTGCTCCACGCGAGGTTTCTGTCCTCGCTGAGCTGGCCTTAGGACACCTGCGTTATTCTTTGACAGATGTACCGCCCCAGTCAAACTACCCGCCTGGCAGTGTCCTCGAACCGGATCACGCGGGAGTTGTACGGCGACGAGCGTTGCCGCCACGTCGCCACTCTGCACGCTTGGAACGAAACACCGTGCGCTCGCCGATATTATCGACCGCGCACCGCTTCCGCCCAACCGAGTAAGTAATGAAACAATGAAAGTAGTGGTTTTTCAGCGACGATCGCGCGAACGATCTCCCACTTATGCTACACCTCTCATGTCTCCTTACAATGCCAGACTAGAGTCAAGCTCAACAGGGTCTTCTTTCCCCGCTGATTCTCCCAAGCCCGTTCCCTTGGCTGTGGTTTCGCTAGATAGTAGATAGGGACACTCCCTCCACCTTCCCATGGCCCGACCAACATATGTTATACGGGCCGAATCGTGGGGCGGCTGCGGACATAGCACCCTTGGCAATCTTATTTTAACGGTCCGCAGGCGCTTCTTGATCCCTTACAAATTAGCCACGTGTGTCCCTTCAACCTTCTCCCAAAATTGGGCTGGTGAACTTCCACACTACAAAATAGTAGACTTCGTCGTCGTCTTCGCCGTCGTACCCTTCGTGCGTCCCTAAATTTTGTCGCTTATTCTTGTGCTTGTGTTGCATCTTCCTTCTCCTGTCGTTCCATTGCGCTCCGAGCGGCATGCCAGTCATGCGCGAACTCTCGTAGCCTCGCAAAGTTCTCCGGTGAGCTAACGAGATCCTGGTAATAGACCGCACCGACCTCCATGCAGCTGATCCCGTCCATCATCTTGCACCTAGCTTCTTCATACAGGGGGCAGACCCACAGCGCATGGTGCAGGTCTTCCTCTTCCATACCGCAGTAGCACATACTATCCTCACATAACTTCATATCATTCAGCCTTTTCCTAAAACACCCATGTCCCGTGAGAATCTGGGAGACCTGATAATCAGGCTCGACCCAGGTGTACTTGAGCCGAGCAGCCACGTCCGGGAAGAAACGGTACAGTTCCCTTCCTTTCCCCTCATTCGTCCATCTTTCCTGCCATGTGTCCATCGTCTCATTCCAAATCACTCGCTTTCGCCGGGACAACTACCGCCCACGCACCCCCAGTTCAACCTGTGCTTCGGCCGCGGCCTGGCGCTGCTCATCAAACCTCCCAACACGGATCACCTCCAGATCAGCCGGGAGAACACCACCTTAGACTGCCAGCGCAGCCGTACTGGTAGACCTGTACGCCTTCGTCAGCAGAATCAGGCTTGGTCTCTGGCACCGGAGCAGCGCGCTGCGAACAACGTGGAGTGTCGCTCGTTTGTACCAACAAGCAGCAGCATACGTTACCGTGGCGACGAAAGTGCCTCTATAGAGGAGGCGAAGTCCGGGATATCGAATGCCCCAAGACGATGCCGACACTCGTGACATCTTCCCGAAGCACTTGGCCGCGCGCTCCCCTATCGATAACGCATGCTGCGCAAAGGATAGGCTTGCATCGAGCACCACACCCAGCACCATCGTCGAGGTGACACTCCTGATCGAGTCACCGGCAAGCTTTACAGTGGGTGCCCGCTGGAGTTTTCCCCTCATCGTCATCATTGCTGACTTTGCAGGGGAGAACCCCAGCCGGTTCCTGGCTCCCCACGCCGCGACCATGTCCAGCGACTCCTTGGCTGCCGTCTCGATTTCTGCACGAGACCGTGACTCGATCAGAATCGTCACATCATCCGCGTAGGCGACCATTCGGACGCCGCTTGGGAGTGGCAGTCGAAGCAAGTCATCCATTAGCAGGTTCCATAGAGGTGGACCGAGAACGGAGCCCTGCGGGCAACCCATGGTGGACACCTTCCACACAACCCGGTCACCGATGAAAAGACCAACACGTCGGCGGACGAAGTAGCCCGACAGCATCGTAAAGATGTTGGGCGGGCACCCCCCCCGCTTGACTTTCGTCAAGATCATCGGCCACCAGGCGTTGTCAAAGGCGCCAGAGATGTCCAGAAATATGGCCTGCACATACTTGCCCGAGCCCTCCCTCACGGTGCGCATGATATCGTTGAGCGCCGTGACGGTTGACTTGCCCGGAGAAAATCCGTGCTGGGCGGCAGAGATCTGATTGCCGATCGTCGGAGCGCACTTAAGTATTACGCGCTCTAAAATTTTCCCAAGCACAGGCAGAAGTGTTATCGGCCTATAGGCCTTGGGGTCCGTGAGTGGCCTGCCATTACCCTTCGGCAAGACAATAAGCCGACCCGCCTTCCACACATCCGGAAACACTCCATCAGATACACACTTGCCGTACACCGCGGTGACTTCCGCGGGGACGGCTTCCCAGACATTCCTGACAATGCGCGCACTGATACCGTCCAATCCCGGGGCCGTGTTAGGCAGGCTCCTGATTATACCCCCCAGACTGTCACGCGACAGAGGAGGCGCAGCTTGGCCTGACGGGGTAAGCGAGGCGGCGACGCGAATCTGCCTGTGGTAGGGCGTATCCACGGATGGATCATCATCCGGGCAAAGCGCCTGCAATAGACCCGTCGCCGCATCGCCCACAGAGGTCGCAAAGCCCTCCGCCAGCTTAGTACCGTTAATGACCCGGGAGGGAGGCCTCAGCCTGCCACTGGCAGCCCGATATGCCAACCCCCACGGGTCACTGTTGCCAGAGTCAGCAATCCGCCTGAAATGCTCAAGCTCCGCCTTCTCCATTGCCTCTCTATATCTCGCTCTCACTAAATGAAACTCCGCTCTCAAACGTTCCTCTCGCAATCCCCCAGCCTTACGTACGCCCTGCCATTTATTCCTCGCCCTGTTGTTCAATTTCCGGAGCTTCTCGAGCTCCGGGTTCCACCATTCGTACCCCGCGTCCTTTGGTGACCCTTTCATACCCAAGCACTGGCACGCTGTATCTACAATAACTTTCGTAAACTCCTTGCAGACAAAGGACGCTGGCTTTTCGAAGTCAAGCCGTCCCATTCGCGCATGGATAGCTTGCTGGAAGCGAGGCCAATCCACCCCCCGATCCCGGAAGCGCACCGGCTCTCCACCGGGCCCAACGCTACGGCATTCTCCACCACGATTCCCACTTCGTCTTTCCACCTGGAAGGTGATGAGGCGGTGGTCACTGCTACTTGCGCCTTCTTGCACAGTCCAATGGCTGATTTTGACGCTTCTTGTCGAGAGCGTCACGTCAATGTTTGACTCTCCATTTGGGCCGCTAAAAGTAAAAGGCTGGCCCTCCAAGTTGTGGACAGTAAGCCCATGGGCAGCAATAAACGCCTCCATTGACACCCGTCTGTGCTCCGCGTTGTGACCGCGGCCAGTGTAGTGTCGCGGCTCACTGTGCCATACAGGCGAGTGGGCATTAACGTCCGCGCACACGACGATGCGCTTCCCTCTTAATGCCTCCATCACTCCTTCCAGGTGGTGCAGGTGCCTATCAATGTCCTCGCCGTATTGGAAGTAGGCTGAGACCACGTGCAGGTCGCACTCCTCCAAGTGCGCCACTAAGCAATGATCAGTGGTGAGGTGCTGCAGCACCGCACAGGCCGTGTCGCTCTTGTGTATGTACAGCCCTGCTTTGGCTGTACTTCCGCTCTGAATAATGTTTTCAGCCTGTGGGTACTGCTCCTGGAGAAGCGCCACATCCACTGTCAATTCTCGACACACCGCAGGAATCTCCTTCGTAGCAATTGCTGAGCCAGCGAGGTTCAGCTGCCCGATTTTTAAAAAGCTTTTATTGGCCATAGTGAGTCATGGCTACGCTCCTAGACTCTGCATGTTGTCTCGCCGGGCAGTCTCGAGAAGCGGTCTTATGGCCAGCCGCCCCCTTCTTTCCAAGGCGCTTGCAAGTCGCACAACACGACGTGCTAGCTTTGCATTCCTCACTGCGGTGGCCGGTCGCGCCGCAGCGCGAGCACGTGGTCTCCTTGGACCTGCAATAACGCTCCGGGTGCCCATACTGCTGGCATTTGTTGCAGCAGGTCACGTCCACATAGTCCGTGACCTCCACCGCTTGCCACCCCACATAGACTCGCCCCTTGGTCAGTAGCGCCTCTCTAAAATCCGCCGTACAGGCAAAGATAGCCGCCGTTGCCGGCGCTGCACCGCGCGACCTGTTCTTTTTGAAGGCGCCTGTTGCCTCCCTCTGCACCCTCTCTAATGGCCACTGGGGGTCCTCTCGGAAATTCTGCTCATGCAGCGCCAGCAGTATCTCTTCGAATGATGGGTCACCATCCAGCCTGTTCAAGCAGACCAACGGCTGCCTCTTTTTTGGCTCTGACACCCGGAGAGTTGAAGGGATCGCCGCCCGAAGTCTATTCGCCGACTCTGCATCCATTGTCTGGACCAGTACCCCAGCATTACCCACTTTCCTCACTTTAGCCACCTGAACCCAGAGCTTGGCAGGGTCTACCGCCTTTTTGAGCTCCGTCTTCGTCTCTTCGGCAGTCTTGAGGGCGCCATTTTCGTCCGCCGGGTAAAAGGCCAGCGTGGGCCCAGTCGCAACGTCAATATGGACCGGCTCTTGCCGGCGCGGCAGCCGCAGTGCCGAGGCGTAGGAGACCTTCTCCTGCTGCTGGTACTGGGCAACACATGGGGCACCGGTCGCCAGCTTCATTTCAGCGACGTTTGCGCGGTTTTCAGCAGCAGCCAGGCGCAGCGCCAGGTGCATCACCACCGCACTCAGTCGCTCCGTGTGGGCGCCAATAGCCACAATCTCGTCTTTATTTAGTTTCGACGTTTTTGCTTTTACCGCATCCATAATGCCCCTAGTTGAGGCAGTGGCCAGCCCCGTCAGGGCCTCCACGCTAGACGCCACGAGTGGGTCCAGCTCTTGCTCTGGTCGTAGCTCACATGTCGCCTGGGGGAGGGGTGAAGTCACCGCAGATGTCGGTTCTGACTGCAGGCTACCCATCGGCGGCACGTCAATCCTCATGCCTTTCTCCTTGTCTCTTTTGGCGCCCACGCGACGCCTCACCGCTTCTCTAACTTCCTCGGGTGAACAAAGCATGCGCTTTCCACCCGCCTGCGGTATGTCACTCATGATTACTTCCATCTCGCCCATTGGTGTACTGAATCCATGCGGCGGCGTTCTATTTAGGGACGCCTTCGGGGTAAAATCTGCACGCCTCATCTCTGCGAGAACGCGCAGTTCCTCAGCTTTGCGTTCCATCTCTGCCTCCACTAATTGCTGCTGGAGGCGCTCTGCCTCCTCATCAGCCATACCATCAGCCATGATGTTGGCTTATAGCGACAATTATAAATAAATACAACGCGTCTGTTCGTGTATTAAATTATTTAAAAAAATAGTTTGTGAATAACTGACCTTAAAACAACCAAAATATCACTGACCTTCAAAAATCCAGATCCAGGCCACCAACCACTTACACAAATCACAACCAAGCGTCACTATCGCGGAAAGCGTCACTATCGCGGAAAAGCGTCACTATCGCGAAAAAGCGTCACTGTCGCGGAAAGCGTCACTATCGCGGAAAGCGTCACTATAACAATAGAGCGCAAAAATAAACAATGTTAATTAGATAAGTCGTCTAAGCGTCACTATTATAATAATATGCGCAAAACGGAACGCTCACTTCACTCGCGTCACTTGACACTGACAGCGACGTAGCTGTCAACGTCACGTACGCTTGGCATTGACATAAGTCAATGTCAAACGAGACAGCTGACAGCTGTCACACGGTAGACGTCACCCAGACAGGTGACTCCACCCACAACACTCGCGCACTCACTCTAAACACAAGATGGCCGCGGCGTCTTATGGCAACTCACTGAAGATAGAACGAGAGGAGTCGACTTTGGATAACAACCAATCAGAAAAAAGATTCTAAAAACACTGTCCGCACGTCCGCTCTCTACGAAAGCCAACGACGAGATACGACAGTAGATAGAGACAGTGGGAATCTCGTTAATCCATTCATGCGCGTGACTAATTAGATGACGAGGCATTTGGCTACCTTAAGAGAGTCATAGATACGACCGCCGCGCGGGGGGTGTAGGGGGGCCGCGCAGGCCCCCCTTGCGCCCGATTAAGGAACGCGCCACCACCCGTGACGTCGGAAGCGGTCTCCGATCACTGACCCACGCCAGTTATTAGGGTGGAAACCGTCGGCAATCCCCGATTACAACATGCGATCACTGGGTAGTGGTAACCCGCATGCCCGGTCTATTCCACCCCTCACACGAGGGCAGGACAGAAAACCAGTTCTATGCTCTGTATTGCACCTTGATCTTGGAAAGATGGCATTGGCAATTTCTTCACGTTGACATTCAGAGCACTGGGCAGAAATCACATTGCGTCAACACCCGCGAGGGCCATCGCAATGCTTTGTTTTAATTAGACAGTCGGATTCCCCTTGTCCGTGCCAGTTCTGAGCTGACCGTTGAACGGCGGTCGTACAGAACCGCGCCGATCGCGCACGAGACGAAACCGACACGGCCTTACGGCTAGGAAGATCCGCGGAAGGCCGGAACGCGGGTCCAGAGTCCGCCCTAGCGCCCCGAGAGACGCCAGAGCATCGACCAGGCCCGGCACCGGCCGCATCCGCTTCCCGTCCAAACCCGACACGCCCCGGTCCTCAGAGCCAATCCTTATTCCGAAGTTACGGATCCAATTTGCCGACTTCCCTTACCTACATTATTCTATCGACTAGAGGCTCTTCACCTTGGAGACCTGCTGCGGATATGGGTACGAACCGGCGCGACATCTCCACGTACATCCCTCACCTGAATTTTCAAGGTCCGCAGAGAGTATCCGGACACCGCCGCAAATGCGGTGCTCTTCGCGTTCCGAACCATATCTCCCTTCTATAGGATTCCATGGAACTCGAACGCTCAGGCAGAAAAGAAAACTCTTCCCGGACCTCTCGGCGGCGTCTTCAGGCCACTTTGGGTTACCCCGTCGAACACTCGCTGTAAAAACGAGGGAACGATTATTGAAACGGTTCCGCTGCCGGGTTCCGGAATAGGAACCGGATTCCCTTTCGCTCAAAGGGCGTTATTTATCCATATAATAAAGATGCATTGTTACATACATAATCATATATTTGAAAAAACACGCCACATCGACATAAGATTTCTCCTTGAGCTTAGGATCGACTGACTCGCGAGCAACTACTGTTCACGCGAAACCCTTCTCCACGTCAGTCCTCCAGGGCCTCGCTGGAGTATTTGCTACTACCACCAAGATCTGCACCGACGGAGGCTCCAGGCGGGCTCACGCCCAGACCCTTCTGCGCTCTCCGCCGCGCACGTCCTACTCGTTACGGCTTAATGACGTCACAAAGAACGTCGCACATGCCCGTAACGGTAGTGTATAGGCAAAACGCTTCAGCGCCATCCATTTTCAGGGCTGGTTGCTTCGGCAGGTGAGTCGTTGCACACTCCTTAGCGGATTCCGACTTCCATGGCCACCGTCCTGCTGTCATGAGCGACCAACGCCTTTCATGGTGTCCCATGAGCGTTTTTTAGGCGCCTTAACACTACGTTTGGTTCATCCCACAGCGCCAGTTCTGCTTACCAAAATTGGCCCACTTGGCACCGTCATCAGATCTCCGGCTTCATCGTTCGAGTAAGCCGGAGTACTCACCCATTTAAAGTTTGAGAATAGGTTGAGGTCGTTTCGGCCCCAATGCCTCTAATCATTCGCTTTACCGGATGAGACTGTTCAAATCGACGCCAGCTATCCTGAGGGAAACTTCGGACGGAACCAGCTACTAGATGGTTCGATTAGTCTTTCGCCCCTATACCCAGTTCCGACGATCGATTTGCACGTCAGAATCGCTACGGTCCTCCATCAGGGTTTCCCCTGACTTCGACCTGACCAGGCATAGTTCACCATCTTTCGGGTCCCAGCATTTATGCTCAGAGCGCGCCTGCATTCACGGATTGGAAACGAGACGCCTCGGGAGTGCGAGAGATCGACCTAGATCGACGCTCCATCCTCCCTGAGCACGCGGCTAGCGCGCGCCTTCACTTTCGTTGTGCCTTTCAGTTTTATTATCTCAATGACTCGCATACATGCTAGACTCCTTGGTCCGTGTTTCAAGACGGGTCCTGCGAGTGCCCGAAACTGAATCATCGCAGACAGAGACGCGCACAGTCCGAGACGGCACGGCGGCGACAACAGACGCGCCGCACCTGCGTCCGCACTAAGGCGTAGACACAGGATACGACGTTGACTTGCGTCGGGCCGGACGCGTATAAACGCGTGCGCGATTCGTCAAAACTACCGTCCGACGGCCGGTCGGCCACCGTCGCGGTCCCATCACCCCCGTGAAGGGGCAACGGGGCTCCCGTACGGCGCTTAGACCGACATCGAACGGGTCGCGATGCATTTACTAAGAGAGAAGTGCACGCCGTCCGCGGACGTCGACGGACGCGACCCGTGCCTACCGACCGAAGCCGACGACATCGAGGCGCGCGTCCGTACGCCGCGGAATGACGATGAATCTCTCCGTTCGTTCATTCGAGTTTCGCAGGTTTACCCCTGAACGGTTTCACGTACTCTTGAACTCTCTCTTCAAAGTTCTTTTCAACTTTCCCTCACGGTACTTGTTCGCTATCGGTCTCGCGGTAATATTTAGCCTTAGATGGAGTTTACCACCCACTTAGGGCTGCACTCTCAAGCAACCCGACTCTAAGGAGAGTCCCACTCGCCGCGATCCTCCGTCGCTACGGGCCTGGCACCCTCTACGGGAAAACGGCCCCGTTCAAGACGAACTTGGACAGGAGTGATCGCGACGAGAAAGCGGAACCTCCCGAACACCACATCTCCCGCCGCCTGAACGACGGCGGGATTCAGTGCTGGGCTTCATTCCTGTTCGCTCGCCGCTACTAAGGAAATCCTGGTTAGTTTCTTTTCCTCCGCTTACTAATATGCTTAAATTCGGCGGGTGATCCTCCCTGATCTGAGGCCAACGATAAAAATATGAGGCAGACACGATATCCGTCATAGCGTTACGACGACGCACACCGAACTCGATTTTGTTGATCGTGAACGACGACGTCGCCGACGGCGCTCTTCGGACGTCGAGTCCGCCTACTCGTGCATTATTATAATTGTACATTTGATTATAAAACATTCTCTTTCGACTTGTCTCCCGACAACGTGGTGACGACGCGTGACGGACGAGAAACGCGACTCGTGCACGACGCAACCCTCGCTGGTTAGCGATTATATCACCGACCGAAGAGTCGCGAGCGCACGCGTGTTTCCACACGACCGCCGCGTTTCTTTTGTACGCCCGTACGCGTCGAAAACGCGTCGTTCGACAAAAATGTCTTATTGTACAATAATAAAAATTATCGTTATATTTGAACGGACAACGCGAAGGGGGTCACCCCTCCTCGCGCAGAACCGTCATGTGCGTGACGCATAACACGAAACGCAATGTGGCATTTGTATTTTATACAGCCGGCCCTCAGACAGGAGTGGTCCTGGATGTGTCTCCACGGACCGCAATGTGCGTTCGAAATGTCGATGTTCAAATGTGTCCTGCAGTTCACACTATGACGCGCAGTTAACTGCGTTCTTCATCGACCCGCGAGCCAAGTGATCCACCGTCCAGGGTAATAGTTTAAAAACATACTACCGCATGGATAGATACATTTTTTTGTTACACAAATAATAGAAAAATTTCTTGTTATTAAAATAAATCAAAACAATCTTGTCCCACCGCAGTATGAGGGACGATATGTGTTAACGAACGCGTCCGACGGTACTCGTGGTGCGGATTTTCATACCAGTCTATGTACCGTGCGAGGACGCGACGCGAGCAAGACGCGCGCGCGACGCTAGCGCGCTTCAACGTTGAACGTGAAGCGCGCCCGCCGACGCACGCGTTTCGTTTGCTCTTCTTATTTTAATCTTTTTTTTAAGATTATTTGTTTTTGGATTGTATATTCACGTTTACGCGCGTCGTGTACTTTTGAAAAATACACGCTTAGCGTTACACGTTAATGATCCTTCCGCAGGTTCCCCTACGGAAACCTTGTTACGACTTTTACTTCCTCTAAATGATCAAGTTTGGTCAACTTCCCAGCAACGCCGACGGCCGTGAAGCCACCGCGTGTCGGTCCGAAGACCTCACTAAATCATTCAATCGGTAGTAGCGACGGGCGGTGTGTACAAAGGGCAGGGACGTAATCAACGCGAGCTTATGACTCGCGCTTACTAGGAATTCCTCGTTTATGGGGGATAATTGCAAACCCCAATCCCCAGCACGAAGGAGTTTCAGCGGGTTGCCCGGGCCTCTAGGCCAGGGAGAACATGCTGATTCCTTCAGTGTAGCGCGCGTGCGGCCCAGGACATCTAAGGGCATCACAGACCTGTTATTGCTCAATCTCGTGCGGCTCGAAGCCGCCGGTCCCTCTAAGAAGAATTTTAATACGTCGCCAGTGAGTTGCGTGACCGAAGCCACGCACACCTAAATGACGACGCCTATTTAGCAGGCTAGAGTCTCGTTCGTTACCGGAATTAACCAGACAAATCGCTCCACCAACTAAGAACGGCCATGCACCACCACCCACCGAATCAAGAAAGAGCTGTTAATCTGTCAATCCTTCCGGTGTCCGGGCCTGGTGAGATTTCCCGTGTTGAGTCAAATTAAGCCGCAGGCTCCACTCCTGGTGGTGCCCTTCCGTCAATTCCTTTAAGTTTCAGCTTTGCAACCATACTCCCCCCGGAGTCCAAAATCTTTGGTTTCCCGGAAGCTGCCCGCCGAGCCATTGTAGTAACGTCGGCGGATCGCTAGATGACATATTTACGGTTAGAACTAGGGCGGTATCTAATCGCCTTCGAACCTCTAACTTTCGTTCTTGATTGATGAAAACACCTTTGGCAAATGCTTTCGCTGATGTTCGTCTTGCGACGATCCAAGAATTTCACCTCTAACGTCGCAATACGAATGCCCCCAGTTATCCCTATTAATCATTACCTCGGAGTTCTGAAAACCAACAAAATAGAACCGAGATCATATTCTATTATTCCATGCACGAAATATTCAAGCAGCATTTTGAGCCCGCTTTGAGCACTCTAATTTGTTCAAAGTAAAATTGTCGGCCCACCTCGACACTCATTGAAGAGCACCGCGATAGGATTTTGATATTGAACCGACGTTTGACCGACGGCTCACCGACGATATGCTCCGCAGGCGTGTCAGTATCACCGCGGATGCGGTGCACCGACAGCGCGGCGCACAAATGCAACTACGAGCTTTTTAACCGCAACAATTTTAGTATACGCTATTGGAGCTGGAATTACCGCGGCTGCTGGCACCAGACTTGCCCTCCAATTGTTCCTCGTTAAAATATTTAAAGTGTACTCATTCCGATTACGAGGCCTCGTAAGAGTCCCGTATCGTTATTTTTCGTCACTACCTCCCCGTGCCGGGAGTGGGTAATTTGCGCGCCTGCTGCCTTCCTTGGATGTGGTAGCCGTTTCTCAGGCTCCCTCTCCGGAATCGAACCCTGATTCCCCGTTACCCGTGACAACCATGGTAGTCGCAGAAACTACCATCGAAAGTTGATAAGGCAGACATTTGAAAGATGCAAAGTCAAAGTCAAAGTCAAAGTCAAATATATTTATTCAATTAGGCCAATAAACGGCACTTTTGAACGTCACATAAATTAAAATTAAAAGTAATAAAAAATAAATTTAAAAGTAATAAAAAAAAAAAAAAAATATAGATAAAAAAAAAAAAAAAAAAAAAAAAAAAAAAAATTATTCTACCGTGCATTCGGAAAGTAGATTGATATGGAGAAGAACGCACAAGAAACTCCATACTTACTCTTTTAAAAAAAAAAAAAATTGGTGTTTTACAATATTAACATACGTACATACATTAATATATGTGAGGACGATGCACCCAGAATAGCTCTACACGCAGGTATAAAGTATTAAAAAGCATTAACAGGAAAATTAATTAATTTGATAAGTAGGAACATGGTTCTCACATACTTACAAATATTACAAACATAGGTAAAATACCTAATTCAACAACAACGGAACAGTGTGTGAGTCAATTTCCTAAAAAAAAAAAAAAAAAATACAATGAATACAATAACTATGAATGGGAATATAAATTAACAAATTTGATTTTGTCTACACCAAAGATTGCCCTATGGAGCAGGACCAGCATGTTTCCAAGCATTCTTATCTTGAATATAATCATCTAATTTGTAATATGCTTGTTTACAAAGGGTGCTTTTAACTAAAGTTTTAAATTTACTTTCATTTAGTTTTAATATATCACAAGGTATTTTGTTATAGAATTTAACACAGTACCCCATGAAAGATGATTGTACTTTAGCTAGTCTGTAAGAAGGCTGATCTAACTTATCTTTATTTCTGGTATTACAATTGTGTCTATCACTGACTTTACTAAAGAGATGTATATTTTTCCTTACATACATAATATTTTCATAAATAAATTGGCAAGAAACTGTCATAATATTAATATTTTTAAACAGTTCCCTAAGAGATTCACGGTGACTTAACTTATATATGGCTCTGACAGCTCTCTTTTGCAATATAAATATGGATTCAATGTCAGCCGCTCGACCCCACAGTAAAATACCGTATGACATTATGCTGTGAAAGTAACTAAAATAGACCAAACGCGCGGTTTCTACATCCGTTAACTGTCTTATCTTTCTAACAGCATAAGCGGCTGAGCTTAGCCTACCCGCAAGAGATGTTATATGAGGACCCCATTGCAATTTGTCGTCGAGAGTGATTCCCAGGAAAACTGTTTGATTTACAAAGTCCAGCTTTTCGCCATTCAATATGATATCGCATTCGGTACTTCTAACATTCGGCAATGTGAATCTAATACATTTGGTTTTTTTTTCATTTAGTACTAAATTGTTTGCCGTGAACCAATTTTGGACCTGATAAATGGAGTTATTCACGTCATCAAGATTTCGTGACCGCCGATCTATTTTAAATATCAAAGATGTGTCATCAGCAAACAACACCATCTTCGGTTGATTTTGTAGTAATTGGGGTAAATCGTTAATATAAACTAAAAAGAGGAAAGGACCCAATATCGAGCCTTGAGGCACACCCATTGTCATTTCAGACCCTAGTGAGTTTACGCCGTTTACCTGAACTTTAACTTGTCTGGCTTTTAAATATGATCTAAGTAACTCAAGGGCTGTGTGTCTAATTCCATAGTGCTCGAGCTTCAACAATAGTGTCTCATGGTTAACGCAATCGAACGCCTTCGAAAGGTCGCAAAAGATTCCAATGGCGTCCTGTGCTTCCTCCCAGGCCTTAAATATGTTCTTTATTAGGGTGACACCCGCGTCAGTTGTGCAACGCCCTTTGGTAAAACCGTATTGGACGCGTCGCCGGTACTGGACCATGCGATCGGCAAAAGTTATCCAGATTCATCAAAATTAACGACTTCGGACGCGAGGCCCTCCGTCGATTGGTTTTGATCTAATAAAAGCACTCATCCCATCACTGGTCAGAGTTCTGATTGCATGTATTAGCTCTAGAATTACCACAGTTATCCAAGTAACTGAGTAAGATCTAAGGAACCAAAACTGATATATTGAGCCATTCGCGGTATCGCCTTAATACGGCTTGCACTGAGACATGCATGGCTTAATCTTTGAGACAAGCATATAACTACTGGCAGGATCAACCAGGGAGCTTCGTTTATAAGAGACATCGATGCACACGCGCGCTATCAAGCGCGCAGCACAACGAAGGTCCTCATTCCCGAGCGTTCACGATCGTAGATACGCGTACGCAGACGGGCGAGCTCTGTGTGTGTTTATTATGGATTTTTGGGTCGCACGCGCGAACGTCTGAACGCGTATATCTCAACCCGTCAGACGCGCTGCGCGTGCATAAGGGCGTTCGGCTGTGCCATAACGACGGATCATCATGCACAGACCAGAAGCCCCCTTTGGGAACGTTCGTAACGAGACGAGTTCACGTGTGTAAAGTTTGTTAACACATTCGCAACATCATATACGATTCCGCCCGGAATCTATAGAGTGCCTCACATTATATTATAATAAAAGAGCATAAACTCATTAGACGTGACGAACACTTGGCGCGTCCGAGCGCCGGTACCGTCACGTCGTTTCACATTATTTCATACAACGACCGTTTGCATACGAACACGCATATAATGCGATCCGTCGGTCCACACAGTTCAACAGACACGAAGTCAAATTTTTCGTTTGTTGTTTCAATATTCAAATATTATCCATAATAAAAAGAAAACCACACGTTTTTCGTGCTTGCTTGCAGCGAGCGTTCATTTCCGTTACACAATACATTATTATATAACGATCATACAACACAAGCTACAGGCCCGGTGTACCAAAATTCTTTTCATTATTTATAATATACAAATAATAAAACAACAAAACATACCAATAGATGGATTGGTTCAGAACACGAAAAACAAAACACAACACCACCACACACTATAAAATCCAAACATTACGATTTTCACAGCGCGCGGGGCGTTTGTCGTTTCGCGTCAGTCGCCACTCTTCTCTATCAATATTCTCAAATGTCGCGCCAAGCGCGCGCCGCCGTCCCGAATGTATCGAGACGTAGCGTCGCTTGACAACTATGTGAAACGGTAAAACGATGTCATCGGTGTGATGACGACCGGACCGAAAATTTTTGACATTTTTTTTTTTTGTTTGTTTGGATGATGGTACCCTAGGAAGATAACTCCCACCACCCTCACCCTCCCCCGAGCCAACCAACCCCCTCCCCCCCCCCCTTTCTCTTTCACCCCCTCTAAAAAATAAAAAGTATCAATATTTGACGGACAGTAAACACCCCCCAACATAGCGAAAGGTAACCCCCTACCCTCCCCCCCCCCCCCCCCCCTTTTCAGAGTAATAAAAAAAAAGTGATAAATCAATTATCGCGATTTGCGAGGTCAGCAGGAATGCCAGTAGCCGACCTCTTGCCCCCCCCCCTCCCCCCCCTTTCCTACCCCCTATTCCAACAGAATCAAGATTATTTCAGCTATGTCGATGTGACCGTTCGTGTATTAAATATTGCGTCTGTTCGTGTATTAATTTCGAAGTTTTGCTTGCGGCCGTAGACGGTGAAGCCCGTGCGTCGAACAATGTCTACGTGTCCGTTCGTGTATTAAATAGCGTTCTCTTGACTATTCTAACAGATACAAGATTTAAGCAATGTCGATGTGACAGTTCGTGTATTAAATATTGCGTCTGTTCGTGTATTAATTTCGAAGTTTTGCTTGCGACCGTTGACGGTGACGCCCGTGCGTCGACCAATGTCTACGTGTCCGTTCGTGTATTAAATAGCGTTCTCTTGACTATTCCAACAGAATGAAGTTTTAGGCTATGTCGATGTGACCGTTCGTGTATTAAATATTGCGTCTGTTCGTGTATTAATTTCGAAGTTTTGCTTGCGGCCGTTGACGGTGACGCTACGTGTCCGTTCGTGTATTAAATAGCGTTCTCTTGACTATTCCAACAGAATGAAGTTTTAGGCTATGTCGATGTGACCGTTCGTGTATTAAATATAGTGCGTCTGTTCGTGTATTAATTTCGAAGGTTTGCTTGCGGCCGTGGACGGTGACGCCCGTGCGTCGACCAATGTCTACGTGTCCGTTCGTGTATTAAATAGCGTTCTCTTGACTATTCCAACAGAATGAAGTTTTAGGCTATGTCGATGTGACCGTTCGTGTATTAAATATAGTGCGTCTGTTCGTGTATTAATTTCGAAGTTTTGCTTGCGGCCGTAGACGGTGAAGCCCGTGCGTCGACCAATGTCTACGTGTCCGTTCGTGTATTAAATAACGTTCTCTTTACTATTCCAACAGAATGAAGTTTTAGGCTATGTCGATGTGACCGTTCGTGTATTAAATATAGTGCGTCTGTTCGTGTATTAATTTCGAAGGTTTGCTTGCGGCCGTAGACGGTGACGCCCGTGCGTCGACCAATGTCTACGTGTCCGTTCGTGTATTAAATATCGTTCTCTTGACTATTCTAACAGATACATGATTTAAGCAATGTAGTGGTGAACGTTCGTGTATTAAATAACGTTCTCTTTACTATTCCAACAGAATGAAATTTTAGGCTATGTCGATGTGACCGTTCGTGTATTAAATATAGTGCGTCTGTTCGTGTATTAATTTCGAAGGTTTGCTTGCGGCCGTGGACGGTGACGCCCGTGCGTCGACCAATGTCTACGTGTCCGTTCGTGTATTAAATAGCGTTCTCTTGACTATACCAACAGGATATCAATCTTCGAATGATGGACCCTCCCCCCCCCTCCCCCCTCCACAACAGCGCAACGTAACACCACAAAAGCCCCCCCCCCCCACTCCCTCCATTCCTACCTCCTAACCCCCGTGCCCCTCCCTCCCTCTCACTCCAATACACCGCAAAGTGCAACCACCAACAATGAAACATATAAATAATCAATCACCAGTTTACTATTCCAACAGAATGAAGATTTAAGCTATGTCGATGCGACCGTTCGTGTATAAAGTAACGTTCTCTTTACCATTCCAACAGATACAAGATTTATTAAGCAATGCCAACAAACCCCTCCCCCTTCCTCCACAACCCCGCAAAAGTAGATTTATACTCTTAGTTGATAAAAAGAATTCATTCATGTTTATTGATTTTTGGCAATTCCACCCCTAATGAGGTAAAAAGGGGTTTGAAAGTTTGTGTGATATTTCTACGCTTTTGAGTGTGATACGTGTTATTAAATAGTAACGCTTGGTTGATAAAAATAATTCATGTATTTATTTATTGGTTTATGACAATTCTACCCGTAAAGAGGTGCAGAGGTGCAAAGGTGGAAATTCGTTGGTGAATCGTTTTCGTTTTTTTTTTTTTTTTCCTATTTATGTTTGAAACTTTTTGAAGTGTTTTGAAGAATTTTACTGCACATGGCTTATTTTTATGATGTAAGGTGACCACTAAGAAGGGATTTTTGGAAATTTAAAGGGGTGAAACTAAAAAGTCACCTGTGGGATAAAATACGTTAGATATTAAACGTTAAATAGTTTACAATGTGATTATGGTCGCTTCAAAAGCATCCGTTAGACGGTAAAAGTTCGTCGCTGATCCTCTAAAATCTAATTCGTCTATTGTTATTGAGCACTTTTAAAAAGGGTAGTATTTAAATGCAAATAAAAAAATATCCTTTTTCTACGCAATAAGATTCCGAATTCCCATCAAAATTACTGATTGCACAGCAAAATATTCAACTCAAAATATCACTAAACACACTAGAATTTATTTTCGCAGCGTACAGCTATTTTTCGAATAAGTCGACGTAGCCCCGCTGCGCGGGGCTCCTATTTCTGTCTGCTGGGTCAAAAGTAACCTAACACGAACGAGATGACGGGAGCTGAGTTCGCTCGCTTTGCTCGCTCACTTCAGCTCCCGTCATCTCGTTCGAACCTAACCTGTCCGTGTCGGGGTGCCCTAAGTTCCCGAGCTCGCTTCGCTCGCTCTTGGACTGATTCTTTGACCATAATTTATTCGTAGATCAACTAAAATAGACTATGAAATATGGAAAATTTGCTGTGCAGTCAGTATTTATGCTATGTATGTGTAGTATTTTTGTACAAAAATAAATTTAACAGTATTGCATTATGAGGAAAAAAGTAATGTTATATTGATGTATAATTTCGTTATATCTGCAGTTTGAGTTTTGTTAAACATTTAGTTTATTTGTAGTGAAGTAAGTTATTAGATGTAAATAAGAATATAAACGATGAGTATGTATTGATAGGCGATTATTTATTTGATATGCAATTTATAATATCCCTTTTAAAAAGAAAACAATGTATTTTTTTCATGTTTAATCTTTATATTATTTAATGCGTCTATTTTAGTTGATCTACGACTAAATTATGGTCAAAGAATCAGTCCAAGAGCGAGCGAAGCGAGCTCGGGAACTTAGGGCACCCCGACACGGACAGGTTAGGTTCGAACGAGATGACGGGAGCTGAAGTGAGCGAGCAAAGCGAGCGAACGCAGCTCCCGTCATCTCGTTCGTGTTAGGTTACTTTTGACCCTGCAGACAGAAATAGGAGCCCCGCGCAGCGGGGCTACGTCGACTTTGTTGCTTTAACTCTAATCGTACTTGCACCTATTCTATGTTAAAACCAATGTCAACATTAAAATAATTATTCATGGTCAACGAATCAGTACAAGAGCGAGCGAAGCGAGCTCGGGAACCTAGGGCACCCCGACACGGACAGGTTAGGTTCGAACGAGATGACGGGAGCTGAAGTGAGCGAGCAAAGCGAGCGAACGCAGCTCCCGTCATCTCGTTCGTGTTAGGTTACTTTTGACCCTGCAGACAGAAATAGGAGCCCCGCGCAGCGGGGCTACGTCGACTTTGTTGATCTACGACTAAATTATGGTCAAAGAATCAGTCCAAGAGCGAGCGAAGCGAGCTCGGGAACTTAGGGCACCCCGACACGGACAGGTTAGGTTCGAACGAGATGACGGGAGCTGAAGTGAGCGAGCAAAGCGAGCGAACGCAGCTCCCGTCATCTCGTTCGTGTTAGGTTACTTTTGACCCTGCAGACAGAAATAGGAGCCCCGCGCAGCGGGGCTACGTCGACTTTGTTGCTTTAACTCTAATCTTACTTGCACCTATTCTATGTTAAAACCAATGTCAACATTAAAATAATAATAAATGAAAAAAAAATTTTTTTCAAATAGTCCGGTCAGTTCAATATTGATGAAAGCACAAAAATTGATCAATCTCAATATAAATAAAGACAAATATGTAATTAAGGTAAATCAAAATAAATAAAAAAAAAAAGAGTATCGAAATATTAAATGCTCATTTCTGTTAAGTTCTGTGGCCCAATAAGTAACTATCAGACGCAATTTCTTCATATACTTTTTTGCATTAGTGATTTGATGTATTTTATGACTCAATGAGAGAGCATAAAAAAAATATTAAAAAAAAATCCTTGCTGTTTTTGCAAAATCAAAACGATCGTTTAAATACATGCGTAAAAAATATTGTATTCGAAGACGGGAATGACACTTCAAATAAACTTATTGGCATATTTCAACGTCGCCGTTCGTGTATTAATATCGACTGTCGCAGAGGTTACAACGAAGTCTTTGGTTGGTGTACTCGTCGAAGTCGATGTCGCAGGTTCGTGTATTAAATAGTGCGTCTGTTCGTGTATTAATTTACAAAACCGCCGGCGGCGCCGCTTACGCGGCGCCGCCGGCGACTGTGCAGTTCGTGGACTTGTATAGGCATCAGATGTGCGACGAACGCGTCTGTTCGTGTATTAAACGACACTTTGGTTGTAAAAACATATTTACAACCAAAAAACATATCAATATGTACAACAAACACTATTATATTATACAGACACACCATAACGTCGTCACGTTACGGTGCGCACGCATATAACAGCGTCGACAACATATTGATATCATCGTCCTCGGACGAATCACCTGGCGTAGGGCTGAGTCTCAACAGATCGCAGCACGACGCTGCTCTACCGAGCACAACACCCCGCCAGGAACGGAAGTCGTCTACAGACTATTCCGAGCCCCGACATCGAACTGAGGTAAATTCGGACCTTCGGAGCCGTGATGCACGCGTTAAGCGGACAGCATCGATCTCCGCGATCCAAATGGGCTTCGACGTCGCGCCTCACGTGATGAAGCGCGACTAGTAAAGTCACATTGTTTAGAGCCTCCCGACTCTCGGGGCTCCACAGTGAGCATATCCTTGCCGGATTCGGCTAGGCTGGCTTCGGCCTTAGAGGCGTTCAGGCATAATCCCGCGGATGGTAGCTTCGCACCACCGGCCGCTCGGCCGAGTGCATGAACCAAATGTCCGAAACTGCGGTTCCTCTCGTACTGAGCAGTATTACTATCGCAACGACAAGCCATCAGTAGGGTAAAACTAACCTGTCTCACGACGGTCTAAACCCAGCTCACGTTCCCTTTTGATGGGTGAACAATCCAACGCTTGGCGAATTTTGCTTCGCAATGATAGGAAGAGCCGACATCGAAGGATCAAAAAGCAACGTCGCTATGAACGCTTGGCTGCCACAAGCCAGTTATCCCTGTGGTAACTTTTCTGGCACCTCTTGCTAAAAACTCTTTATACTAAAGGATCGATAGGCCGTGCTTTCGCAGTCCCTATGCGTACTGAACATCTGGATCAAGCCAGCTTTTGCCCTTTTGCTCCACGCGAGGTTTCTGTCCTCGCTGAGCTGGCCTTAGGACACCTGCGTTATTCTTTGACAGATGTACCGCCCCAGTCAAACTACCCGCCTGGCAGTGTCCTCGAACCGGATCACGCGGGAGTTGTACGGCGACGAGCGTTGCCGCCACGTCGCCACTCTGCACGCTTGGAACGAAACACCGTGCGCTCGCCGATATTATCGACCGCGCACCGCTTCCGCCCAACCGAGTAAGTAATGAAACAATGAAAGTAGTGGTTTTTCAGCGACGATCGCGCGAACGATCTCCCACTTATGCTACACCTCTCATGTCTCCTTACAATGCCAGACTAGAGTCAAGCTCAACAGGGTCTTCTTTCCCCGCTGATTTTCCCAAGCCCGTTCCCTTGGCTGTGGTTTCGCTAGATAGTAGATAGGGACACTCCCTCCACCTTCCCATGGCCCGACCAACATATGTTATACGGGCCGAATCGTGGGGCGGCTGCGGACATAGCACCCTTGGCAATCTTATTTTAACGGTCCGCAGGCGCTTCTTGATCCCTTACAAATTAGCCACGTGTGTCCCTTCAACCTTCTCCCAAAATTGGGCTGGTGAACTTCCACACTACAAAATAGTAGACTTCGTCGTCGTCTTCGCCGTCGTACCCTTCGTGCGTCCCTAAATTTTGTCGCTTATTCTTGTGCTTGTGTTGCATCTTCCTTCTCCTGTCGTTCCATTGCGCTCCGAGCGGCATGCCAGTCATGCGCGAACTCTCGTAGCCTCGCAAAGTTCTCCGGTGAGCTAACGAGATCCTGGTAATAGACCGCACCGACCTCCATGCAGCTGATCCCGTCCATCATCTTGCACCTAGCTTCTTCATACAGGGGGCAGACCCACAGCGCATGGTGCAGGTCTTCCTCTTCCATACCGCAGTAGCACATACTATCCTCACATAACTTCATATCATTCAGCCTTTTCCTAAAACACCCATGTCCCGTGAGAATCTGGGAGACCTGATAATCAGGCTCGACCCAGGTGTACTTGAGCCGAGCAGCCACGTCCGGGAAGAAACGGTACAGTTCCCTTCCTTTCCCCTCATTCGTCCATCTTTCCTGCCATGTGTCCATCGTCTCATTCCAAATCACTCGCTTTCGCCGGGACAACTACCGCCCACGCACCCCCAGTTCAACCTGTGCTTCGGCCGCGGCCTGGCGCTGCTCATCAAACCTCCCAACACGGATCACCTCCAGATCAGCCGGGAGAACACCACCTTAGACTGCCAGCGCAGCCGTACTGGTAGACCTGTACGCCTTCGTCAGCAGAATCAGGCTTGGTCTCTGGCACCGGAGCAGCGCGCTGCGAACAACGTGGAGTGTCGCTCGTTTGTACCAACAAGCAGCAGCATACGTTACCGTGGCGACGAAAGTGCCTCTATAGAGGAGGCGAAGTCCGGGATATCGAATGCCCCAAGACGATGCCGACACTCGTGACATCTTCCCGAAGCACTTGGCCGCGCGCTCCCCTATCGATAACGCATGCTGCGCAAAGGATAGGCTTGCATCGAGCACCACACCCAGCACCATCGTCGAGGTGACACTCCTGATCGAGTCACCGGCAAGCTTTACAGTGGGTGCCCGCTGGAGTTTTCCCCTCATCGTCATCATTGCTGACTTTGCAGGGGAGAACCCCAGCCGGTTCCTGGCTCCCCACGCCGCGACCATGTCCAGCGACTCCTTGGCTGCCGTCTCGATTTCTGCACGAGACCGTGACTCGATCAGAATCGTCACATCATCCGCGTAGGCGACCATTCGGACGCCGCTTGGGAGTGGCAGTCGAAGCAAGTCATCCATTAGCAGGTTCCATAGAGGTGGACCGAGAACGGAGCCCTGCGGGCAACCCATGGTGGACACCTTCCACACAACCCGGTCACCGATGAAAAGACCAACACGTCGGCGGACGAAGTAGCCCGACAGCATCGTAAAGATGTTGGGCGGGCACCCCCCCCGCTTGACTTTCGTCAAGATCATCGGCCACCAGGCGTTGTCAAAGGCGCCAGAGATGTCCAGAAATATGGCCTGCACATACTTGCCCGAGCCCTCCCTCACGGTGCGCATGATATCGTTGAGCGCCGTGACGGTTGACTTGCCCGGAGAAAATCCGTGCTGGGCGGCAGAGATCTGATTGCCGATCGTCGGAGCGCACTTAAGTATTACGCGCTCTAAAATTTTCCCAAGCACAGGCAGAAGTGTTATCGGCCTATAGGCCTTGGGGTCCGTGAGTGGCCTGCCATTACCCTTCGGCAAGACAATAAGCCGACCCGCCTTCCACACATCCGGAAACACTCCATCAGATACACACTTGCCGTACACCGCGGTGACTTCCGCGGGGACGGCTTCCCAGACATTCCTGACAATGCGCGCACTGATACCGTCCAATCCCGGGGCCGTGTTAGGCAGGCTCCTGATTATACCCCCCAGACTGTCACGCGACAGAGGAGGCGCAGCTTGGCCTGACGGGGTAAGCGAGGCGGCGACGCGAATCTGCCTGTGGTAGGGCGTATCCACGGATGGATCATCATCCGGGCAAAGCGCCTGCAATAGACCCGTCGCCGCATCGCCCACAGAGGTCGCAAAGCCCTCCGCCAGCTTAGTACCGTTAATGACCCGGGAGGGAGGCCTCAGCCTGCCACTGGCAGCCCGATATGCCAACCCCCACGGGTCACTGTTGCCAGAGTCAGCAATCCGCCTGAAATGCTCAAGCTCCGCCTTCTCCATTGCCTCTCTATATCTCGCTCTCACTAAATGAAACTCCGCTCTCAAACGTTCCTCTCGCAATCCCCCAGCCTTACGTACGCCCTGCCATTTATTCCTCGCCCTGTTGTTCAATTTCCGGAGCTTCTCGAGCTCCGGGTTCCACCATTCGTACCCCGCGTCCTTTGGTGACCCTTTCATACCCAAGCACTGGCACGCTGTATCTACAATAACTTTCGTAAACTCCTTGCAGACAAAGGACGCTGGCTTTTCGAAGTCAAGCCGTCCCATTCGCGCATGGATAGCTTGCTGGAAGCGAGGCCAATCCACCCCCCGATCCCGGAAGCGCACCGGCTCTCTACCGGGCCCAACGCTACGGCATTCTCCACCACGATTCCCACTTCGTCTTTCCACCTGGAAGGTGATGAGGCGGTGGTCACTGCTACTTGCGCCTTCTTGCACAGTCCAATGGCTGATTTTGACGCTTCTTGTCGAGAGCGTCACGTCAATGTTTGACTCTCCATTTGGGCCGCTAAAAGTAAAAGGCTGGCCCTCCAAGTTGTGGACAGTAAGCCCATGGGCAGCAATAAACGCCTCCATTGACACCCGTCTGTGCTCCGCGTTGTGACCGCGGCCAGTGTAGTGTCGCGGCTCACTGTGCCATACAGGCGAGTGGGCATTAACGTCCGCGCACACGACGATGCGCTTCCCTCTTAATGCCTCCATCACTCCTTCCAGGTGGTGCAGGTGCCTATCAATGTCCTCGCCGTATTGGAAGTAGGCTGAGACCACGTGCAGGTCGCACTCCTCCAAGTGCGCCACTAAGCAATGATCAGTGGTGAGGTGCTGCAGCACCGCACAGGCCGTGTCGCTCTTGTGTATGTACAGCCCTGCTTTGGCTGTACTTCCGCTCTGAATAATGTTTTCAGCCTGTGGGTACTGCTCCTGGAGAAGCGCCACATCCACTGTCAATTCTCGACACACCGCAGGAATCTCCTTCGTAGCAATTGCTGAGCCAGCGAGGTTCAGCTGCCCGATTTTTAAAAAGCTTTTATTGGCCATAGTGAGTCATGGCTACGCTCCTAGACTCTGCATGTTGTCTCGCCGGGCAGTCTCGAGAAGCGGTCTTATGGCCAGCCGCCCCCTTCTTTCCAAGGCGCTTGCAAGTCGCACAACACGACGTGCTAGCTTTGCATTCCTCACTGCGGTGGCCGGTCGCGCCGCAGCGCGAGCACGTGGTCTCCTTGGACCTGCAATAACGCTCCGGGTGCCCATACTGCTGGCATTTGTTGCAGCAGGTCACGTCCACATAGTCCGTGACCTCCACCGCTTGCCACCCCACATAGACTCGCCCCTTGGTCAGTAGCGCCTCTCTAAAATCCGCCGTACAGGCAAAGATAGCCGCCGTTGCCGGCGCTGCACCGCGCGACCTGTTCTTTTTGAAGGCGCCTGTTGCCTCCCTCTGCACCCTCTCTAATGGCCACTGGGGGTCCTCTCGGAAATTCTGCTCATGCAGCGCCAGCAGTATCTCTTCGAATGATGGGTCACCATCCAGCCTGTTCAAGCAGACCAACGGCTGCCTCTTTTTTGGCTCTGACACCCGGAGAGTTGAAGGGATCGCCGCCCGAAGTCTATTCGCCGACTCTGCATCCATTGTCTGGACCAGTACCCCAGCATTACCCACTTTCCTCACTTTAGCCACCTGAACCCAGAGCTTGGCAGGGTCTACCGCCTTTTTGAGCTCCGTCTTCGTCTCTTCGGCAGTCTTGAGGGCGCCATTTTCGTCCGCCGGGTAAAAGGCCAGCGTGGGCCCAGTCGCAACGTCAATATGGACCGGCTCTTGCCGGCGCGGCAGCCGCAGTGCCGAGGCGTAGGAGACCTTCTCCTGCTGCTGGTACTGGGCAACACATGGGGCACCGGTCGCCAGCTTCATTTCAGCGACGTTTGCGCGGTTTTCAGCAGCAGCCAGGCGCAGCGCCAGGTGCATCACCACCGCACTCAGTCGCTCCGTGTGGGCGCCAATAGCCACAATCTCGTCTTTATTTAGTTTCGACGTTTTTGCTTTTACCGCATCCATAATGCCCCTAGTTGAGGCAGTGGCCAGCCCCGTCAGGGCCTCCACGCTAGACGCCACGAGTGGGTCCAGCTCTTGCTCTGGTCGTAGCTCACATGTCGCCTGGGGGAGGGGTGAAGTCACCGCAGATGTCGGTTCTGACTGCAGGCTACCCATCGGCGGCACGTCAATCCTCATGCCTTTCTCCTTGTCTCTTTTGGCGCCCACGCGACGCCTCACCGCTTCTCTAACTTCCTCGGGTGAACAAAGCATGCGCTTTCCACCCGCCTGCGGTATGTCACTCATGATTACTTCCATCTCGCCCATTGGTGTACTGAATCCATGCGGCGGCGTTCTATTTAGGGACGCCTTCGGGGTAAAATCTGCACGCCTCATCTCTGCGAGAACGCGCAGTTCCTCAGCTTTGCGTTCCATCTCTGCCTCCACTAATTGCTGCTGGAGGCGCTCTGCCTCCTCATCAGCCATACCATCAGCCATGATGTTGGCTTATAGCGACAATTATAAATAAATACAACGCGTCTGTTCGTGTATTAAATTATTTAAAAAAATAGTTTGTGAATAACTGACCTTAAAACAACCAAAATATCACTGACCTTCAAAAATCCAGATCCAGGCCACCAACCACTTACACAAATCACAACCAAGCGTCACTATCGCGGAAAGCGTCACTATCGCGGAAAAGCGTCACTATCGCGAAAAAGCGTCACTGTCGCGGAAAGCGTCACTATCGCGGAAAGCGTCACTATAACAATAGAGCGCAAAAATAAACAATGTTAATTAGATAAGTCGTCTAAGCGTCACTATTATAATAATATGCGCAAAACGGAACGCTCACTTCACTCGCGTCACTTGACACTGACAGCGACGTAGCTGTCAACGTCACGTACGCTTGGCATTGACATAAGTCAATGTCAAACGAGACAGCTGACAGCTGTCACACGGTAGACGTCACCCAGACAGGTGACTCCACCCACAACACTCGCGCACTCACTCTAAACACAAGATGGCCGCGGCGTCTTATGGCAACTCACTGAAGATAGAACGAGAGGAGTCGACTTTGGATAACAACCAATCAGAAAAAAGATTCTAAAAACACTGTCCGCACGTCCGCTCTCTACGAAAGCCAACGACGAGATACGACAGTAGATAGAGACAGTGGGAATCTCGTTAATCCATTCATGCGCGTCACTAATTAGATGACGAGGCATTTGGCTACCTTAAGAGAGTCATAGATACGACCGCCGCGCGGGGGGTGTAGGGGGGCCGCGCAGGCCCCCCTTGCGCCCGATTAAGGAACGCGCCACCACCCGTGACGTCGGAAGCGGTCTCCGATCACTGACCCACGCCAGTTATTAGGGTGGAAACCGTCGGCAATCCCCGATTACAACATGCGATCACTGGGTAGTGGTAACCCGCATGCCCGGTCTATTCCACCCCTCACACGAGGGCAGGACAGAAAACCAGTTCTATGCTCTGTATTGCACCTTGATCTTGGAAAGATGGCATTGGCAATTTCTTCACGTTGACATTCAGAGCACTGGGCAGAAATCACATTGCGTCAACACCCGCGAGGGCCATCGCAATGCTTTGTTTTAATTAGACAGTCGGATTCCCCTTGTCCGTGCCAGTTCTGAGCTGACCGTTGAACGGCGGTCGTACAGAACCGCGCCGATCGCGCACGAGACGAAACCGACACGGCCTTACGGCTAGGAAGATCCGCGGAAGGCCGGAACGCGGGTCCAGAGTCCGCCCTAGCGCCCCGAGAGACGCCAGAGCATCGACCAGGCCCGGCACCGGCCGCATCCGCTTCCCGTCCAAACCCGACACGCCCCGGTCCTCAGAGCCAATCCTTATTCCGAAGTTACGGATCCAATTTGCCGACTTCCCTTACCTACATTATTCTATCGACTAGAGGCTCTTCACCTTGGAGACCTGCTGCGGATATGGGTACGAACCGGCGCGACATCTCCACGTACATCCCTCACCTGAATTTTCAAGGTCCGCAGAGAGTATCCGGACACCGCCGCAAATGCGGTGCTCTTCGCGTTCCGAACCATATCTCCCTTCTATAGGATTCCATGGAACTCGAACGCTCAGGCAGAAAAGAAAACTCTTCCCGGACCTCTCGGCGGCGTCTTCAGGCCACTTTGGGTTACCCCGTCGAACACTCGCTGTAAAAACGAGGGAACGATTATTGAAACGGTTCCGCTGC